>BGPR01000001.1:4432939-4448645 GCA_013235015.1 Araneus ventricosus
CAACCTTGTCCAGATTTGAAGATGAACTGCGAATTTAAAAAAGACGAAACCATTGGTAACTTTGGTTGCCATCTGCTCACAAAGTGTGTGATATTGTTCAGTATATTATATGCCATATTGGACTGAAAACAATATTTAAAATTGTTACCAACCATGTCCAGATCTGAAGATGAACTGCGAATTTAAAAAAAGACGAAACCACTGGTAACTTTGGTTGCCAGCTGCTCACAAAGTGTGCGATAGTGTTCAGTATATTATATGCCATATTGGACTGAAAAAAATTGTAAAATTGTTACCAACCATATCCAGATCTGAAGATGAACTTCGAATTTAAAAAAGACGAAAACACTGGTAACTTTGGTTGCCAGTGGAGTCTCATGAATACCTTTTAATATTGAAGCTTCAATGTTAAGGAAATCCGTTCAGTATTGAAGCGCAGGAGAAAAACGCATCCACTAATTCAACACTACTAGCTGCCAATTAAATCGCAATTCCTTTGTGTGGCGGAAGGCTGGCATTTTGTTCTTAAACGGGAGGTGTTTGAACTCTCAAGACAGAGGAGATCGCCGTGAACAAGCGAACTCGTGATTAATTAAAATTTCAGTGAAACGCAATTTCCTGATTGTCATTCCTTTAGTATCTATCTATCCCTGGCCTTATAAAATCGCGAAATAATCAAATGATAGGATCTCGAAGCCAAGCTCTTAATTAGCTTAAGAATGCGAGAAGCAGCAGTGGGATTTCGGGACCGAGAAGAAAATCATTTTCTGCATTCCGTGCGACAGATCATCGACCACTTAGCATTTACCTTATCTGCATTTCGGATGCGCAATGTCTCGTGAATTGACCGACCCATGCTCTCAAAAATATGCCAACCAAAGATATCCTTTTGTCTTTTCAGAGAGATTAGATGAAGACGAATCCAAAATTTCGCATTTTGATGGATTGAAGGATTTTTCTTCTGACTGTTTGAATTCTTTTTTCGTTATTTATTAACGTTCATTATCGGCGAGGGATTTATAATATTCATTTAGTGAATTTCAGTGGCGGCTTGTCGAAAA
The DNA here is from genome assembly GCA_013235015.1 of Araneus ventricosus. Taxonomy (NCBI): domain Eukaryota; kingdom Metazoa; phylum Arthropoda; class Arachnida; order Araneae; family Araneidae; genus Araneus; species Araneus ventricosus. Next base: position 4,434,001 of record BGPR01000001.1, read on the forward strand.
GAGCTATAGTCCCCCCCTGAAATTATTTTAAAACATTAGAAGAAGAAATTATTTTCGTTTTTATTCTAATTGGCTTACTTTTCCACTTCGAGAATTCAGTGATCAACGAAAATGGCAAAAAAGTAATAAAAAATGTAAAAAGAAGACGAAAAATCAATCAAGAATTAAAAGACAGATAGACAGACCAGAGCTGCATCAAGTTTTTCCCCTGCTATGGATCCGATATTAACGCAAAGAGCAAAGCGAAGTGGGAGAAAAGCAACCCTTTCTCCGCTTGAAATTACATTAATTTGAGCTGCATTTTTTTTCAGCTCTCATTTGGCGCGACTTCCTCATTTGGCTCTTTTTCGCTTTTTCTCAGTAGTTCAGTCGTTAAGTCGTTTTTTTAAGTCCAATTCTGGAGGAGTTGTAATTTTTTGCTTCTTTATGTTTCTTCGGGTGCTGATTACGATTATGAGGTTTGCCACCTGTAATTTTTGTTGGAATTTTAGTTATAGCCAAAAAACATAAGAAAATTTTCCTCCAGTTTTTTGCTTATAACTCAAAAACTAGCAATTTTTAGCGTATCGTCATTATATACCAAAATAATCAGCACAAAATTTCCTACAACTTAGGTCTATAAAACTTTTGCAGCACTGATTGTTTCTGAGCTGACGAGCCGCCACTGGTGAATCTACAACCATCGTTAATACAGAAATGTGTTTCGTGAGAAACATTATATATTGCGGAATATTTTAAACTTTATCTGAAGATCTTAACAGAGTTGTTAACATTTTAACGTAGGCCTAATACTTTATTTCGTTTATGGATTTTTAGTTCTATAGCAGAAGGACATTCAAAACTTGCTTTACTTAAACATTCTTCCTGCTCGAGGGTGAAAAGCTTTTTTTAATCATTTATTTAGATTAACTTCCAAAAATGGAATACGCTTTGTTGCGCTTTCTGATTTATTGTCCGAGAAGTGAAGGCAAAACTGAATTCATTAAATGCAAACTCAATCCATTAAATTTAGTTTACTGGGCCAGCATTAGATTTAATCCCTTTGCTTTCATCTTCCTTTACCTTCCATGTATTCTAATCAAGCCATTTGTCTTCATCTTCTAAATGCCCGTCTTCTGGAATTTTATTGCTCTTTTAATGGGTATTGAGTGTCAGAAAAGATTACTGTTCAAATCTCACTGGAGTGTTTATGCTAGACTTACTTGTGAGGATTCCTGTTTTGCATGCGGGTTTTACATTATATTAACCATCCTAGTGTAAAAAATAAAGATAAATTTGGTCTCTTATAACAGAAACGGGAGAATTATGTGTCAGAATTATAGCAGCATTTCTAAATAAGCTAAAACGCGTAGTCTTGCGATAGTTTGTATCACATATCCTTACTCCTTAAGGTATCATTTTTTAAATGTATATTTATCGAATCTTTCGCTAAGATCTTTATCATCAGATCTTTCGCTAAGTTTTAATTTGAATTTTCCTTTTTTCTGCTTTAGCATAAATCTCTAAAGTTGTATTTAGAACTTCTTTCTGTGATATATTTGTAAAAATTGGTGGCGCGGAAGTTACGGATTTTGATGTTCTTTACATAATGATTTGAAAGAATCCCATGACTGGTATTTTCCAAATGTGCTGTATTCCCTTTTGGATCGAAGTGTACTTTCAGAAACCATATTTACCTTTTGTTTAATTTTCTCATTGGAATTTCAGTTATGTTAGAATGTATTATTGTTCAACTTTATGTTAAACGTATCTGCTTTGCAGTCAATTTATCACAAAGTTGCAATTTAAAGATATAGTTATGTACCTAATAAATACAGGTAACAACACATTAAGTCAATATTTTAAGAACCGTTCACTGTCTGCTTTGACACACTCATTCCAAATTTTTGAAATAACATGTCTGAACGAGATGCACGTTTGTGGCCTTGCGCCATCAGGTGATAATTATAAAATTTGTATCAAAAATGCGCAGATACTTCTGATGATTTATGCCGATGTCAAAAATTTGGATTCAAAAGGTCTGCTTTGACAAACTCATTTCAAAGGCATGAAATAACATGTCTGAAAGAGATGCACGTTTATGGCCTTGCGTCATCAGGTGATAATTATAAAATTTGTGTCAAAAATGCGTAGATACTTCTGATGATTTATATCGATGTCAAAATTTGGATTCAAAAAGTATGAAGTTTGAAATTTGAAGTATCAGTGAGAACTGAGCAATCCCTCCTGTTTGTAGGAAAGAAAGAGCAAAACAAAGAGCAGTGTGGGCGTATTATATAATTATCCTGTCCAGGGTCTCCTCCGAGTACTTTAAGGTTATAAATGCGGAAGGGAATGGTAGGTCTGCAAGTTATAGGGAGACTATTATCTTCTCTCCGGGTATCTCTATCCGGATTCCTTTATCCCCGTTTGCACATTCCGGTACTCAAGAAGTGAGTGATGAGACCACGGGGTGCAAAAAATATGCACTGGATGGAAGTTTCCCGGCAAAAAAAGGAGAGGGGTATCTATTTTGCAAGAATGGATGCTCTCCTTTTGTAGTCTCTATCGGCTCTTCCCGAATGGTACTGCTCGTCAGGATATGGGAAGGACGGGATTCTCTTTTTCTTATTTATTTGAAAGTATTCCTAAAGAAATTTTATTATTATGTCCTTCTTTTTTGGGTTGTTTCGATCGGCTTGCTGCACAATATGCAAAGATTGATTTTTGTTATCCAGTGTGTTCCTCTGAAGTTCTTTCCGTGCTTTTTATGTTCTTAAATGTTTTTAAGGAAATCTGGGCTTCTTTCTTTATACAAGGTTAAGATGAGAAGGTCGGAAATGACGTGAGAAAACAGAACTGTAGAGAAGGGTTGCTTCTGAAGATTGCTTTTGGCTTTCGATAAAAAATCCATATGATTAAATTCGCGATGCTCTGTTTTTGTCAGTTCGATGTGCCGAGATACATCTTCTTTAAAAGCGATAAAATTGGATTTGAATCGCTGCTTCCTTCTTAGATTGTGAACAGAGGTAATATGAGAAATTTGCGTGCATTTATTATTGGGGGCGTAGTTCGCTTTCTAGAATAATTTAAACATACTTTCTATTTTTAGAAAGCTAATCTTAATGTATTTGCAGTTGATGTTTATGATACTATTTAATGTCAGCCCCTCAGCATTTTCTCAGATTATTAAAAGAATTCTATGAGATGCACTTTTTCTTAATTTTATAAATTTTAAGGAACTGGCTTTTTCGATTTACTTTTAGAATTTTGACTAATTGCCTGTTTTAAATGTACCAAAAATATATAATAAGAAGCATGAAAACAAAAATATCGTTTATTAAACTGTGCTTATATTTCAAAGTATATGAGCTCAGATGCATGAATATTTTATTTATCTTATTTGATATGAATTCTTGTATTTAATGAGATACAAGTTTTTCTATGTCCATTTTTTTCTTCTGTTTACTTAGGTCATTAATTTCGAAGACTGACAGACAAAAAACAAAATGAAACAAATTCGTCCAAACTGATTATAATGATGTGCTTCCTAAGAACAATAGTCTTCCTGGAATATTTTTTATTCAATTCTTACGGAAATTTTTGTTCTACTTCGGAAATGTTGTTTGGATGTCTTTTTTAGATTCTCAGTCTTCTATATCTTTAGTTTTCGTTCAATTCCGTCTTCTGTTTTCCTAATATGTTACGTCCATATGTTACGATTTTATTATTATTATTTTGCGTATATTTTATTTTTGTTTCGTGAAATCTGTTTAATCATTTTGTGTCTAGAAACTGTATACAATACAAACGTATTGTTCGATTTTAATAAGTATTTTTGTCTTTTGCAGGTGAGCTGATTATTCCTTTCTTATTCAACCTTATCATTTTATTCCATCATCATTTTTATAAGTAAGTGCTTCCTTTAAATTTAACTGTAAGGGAAAGGAGGGTAAGAGTACGCACTTAGTGGATTTTTCGTTATAAAAATGAGAATTGAAAGGTCAGAGCCTCGAAAATATACTGAATCATAGTTTATTAACTTAGGAAGAAGGGTACAAAAAATGAAAATTTTAGCTTTAAAAAATATATATATAACGAAACGGAAGAAAAAAAATGCCAAATGCGCACTCTTACCCGACGTGGCGGGTAAGAGTACGCAGGACGTGAGGCCAAGAGTACGCACCCTGAAAATTTAGCAGTAGTCGCATACAAATGCTTCACTGCCTTCGAAAATGGAACATTCCTCATGCCACCACTCCTTACATAATCCACACTGGATCCAATCAGCATCATATGTTTGTTCGCAGCCTAGTCATATTGCTCCCTCATTATTTGGATTTCTATGGACTGGAAACTTTTTCTCCAGACAACAGCTCTTCAGATTATTATCCCAATCTCATTTTTTAATAATAATAATAATAATAATGATAAAATAAAATGAAAAGTTTTATTGGAATGGCTGCTTCAAATTACAGAACGGATAAGAGTACGCATATCTGATCTGTGCGTACTCTTAGCCGCCGATGTATTGCTTCTCTAAATCGTCCATAGATGGCCGTAGAATTCACTAAAGTTAAATTCTAACGTGGCCACGTTGTTCGGAAGGGAACAAACCTCATACTGATATTTACTTTGAAAGAAAGCATTAGTCCTTTATTTACAAAAAATTAATATTTCTTCACAGAAAAATTACTTGCTAACATAACGAAATCATATATTACCTGATAAATGAAAGACAGCAAGGATGAAAATAATTATGGCGGTCTCTTGAGATAGCTGAAAACACACATGTTGATATGATCACACTTGCTTCTGCTTGCACTGTTGCCAACAAGGAAAAAAATCCCTGCGTACTCTTACCCTCCTTTCCCTTATATAGATAATGTTATATATTTCACTGTTAGCATTTGGTTGAAAGTTGTAAAATTGTAGAATTTTCTAGAGGATAAGATTTAAAAATATTATGCATTAACAATAATACATTTGAATATTGTGATATAAAGTATGTACAGGGAACGTAATATTTCGTGCATGATAGTATCTAAACTTGTTGGACTAGCAGAATTATTTCTAAAATGGTTTGGAGCATATCTGTTTAATTTAAGCCATTTCACGTGATATGCTTAATTATCTTTTTAAATATACGAAGTGGCAACATTGTACATGAAATCTTGAAATTTAAGTATATTGCGCATAATTCAAACATTCTTTATCCTTAGCAAATAAAAAAACTTTTTATTGCCATTTTTTGAACCTGAAACTGTAATTTTAAATTATGAGATAAAACAGAATAATGTAAACACGTTACAACACTTTTCATTAAACAAAATCCACGCTACTGAAAACTTAATTTTAAAAAATGAAATATTTTTAAAACAGATTCGCAATCCGCAAATAAATGTGTCTGTAAAGGAAGGCCATTTCTGGATGTTAGGAACAGCGTTTAATGAATAATAAGTTATTGATCAATAGATTTCTAATGGCATTTTACATTTTTGAAAAAAGTAATTTTGATGCTATTTTATACGATGATTCTGAAATCCTACAAGAAATCTGAAGCGGTATTTTGATATTTTGTTAAATTTTTCTTATATATGAAAATATTATTGGAAAAGAGATAGCTTCCAGAACACTTTGTACCCTGCGAGAAAACTTCCTGATAAAAATTCATCTTTTTGTCAACAGACTACCTGACTGAAAAACTCTGATTAGGAAACACATTTTCCTTTTTCTAAGAACTGCGTAGAAAGTCTTTGTTTGGTTTCATCAGAAATTTTGAATTCTTTCTGTTTAAGGAAAGACGAAAATTTCCGATCAAAGATGACATTAGTTAGCAGGAAGGAGCTTTACATCGTACTATTCAAGAACATTGTCTTGAGCCCATTCCAAATGGTTTTGTTTTTGATCCGAGAACACGGTCACTTCTTATGAAACAACATAATACAGTCGACGCTCGTTATAACGACCACACATTATAAAGACCATTCCATTATAACGACCAATAATAAAATCCCCAACTGTGTTTCCCTATGCACTTTATGTTATTTTATTTCCGGTATAACGTCCGTCCAGTGTCGTCTAATCCCAATACAACGTCCGAATTCAGAGGACACTCTTCCTAGTATTTTTCCAAACAGAACATGTTCCTAAACTTAAATGACATTGATTGTTGTATTGCCTAGCTTCGAAGATGTAGAGTCTTTAAATTAGCACTCACCACAGCTCAGAAATTAGAATAGCCGAAAATAAAAAATGTTTCAAGTGCTATTGAGACTTTAAAATGTTTCTTTGAAAGGTAAGAAAATACATAACATTATTTATCATTTTTAACTGAAATGGAAAATTATGTTTTGCAAAAATCACATATGTAGAAAAGACAAATAACCATTTCTTTGATTTTTTCTTTAGAAAATGAATGTTTGGAAAGTATATAACACCCTTTATTTTCTACTTTAAAATTTGTTTTAGAAATATATTTTTGATTGATAAAATTTTATTTTTAATACCAATGATAAAAATAATTTGAGTATTTAGTTGGAATCTCTTTAAAAGTCTCCTATTTTTACGGAATTGCTGAGCGTTCATCTGTACATTTTTTAATTATATACACTGTAGCGACCACTCGTTATAAAGACCTTTTGCTGTGGGACACAGAGGGTCGTTCTAACGGACGTCGACTGTAGTTTTCTATACAGATATTGGAGTAAGCATGCTAGTTGATCAAGGTATGCGTTTTCATAGGTCATTTTCTATGCGTTATACTTTTTGGCCCGTGCAGAGAGCAATTGGTTACCGAAAAGACATTTTCCTTTTCAGATCTCCCTTTGATCGAAAGAGAAAAATACCTCTAACACTGAGAGATCTTTTTCATGTTGCTTTCAATACGCATTTCTGAAAATTCTTGAGCAGTAATAAATTGAAAAGGAAGCTTTTTAATGTATCAAATCCTTTTTTCTACCAAATGTGAGAAAAATCGTTTCGGTACTCTTTTAAATGTCATCAGTAGAAATGGACATTTATGGCCAGTTTTATTTGCACAGAATGGTTTCTTCTTTTTAAACCAAATTTCGTTTTCCCCATCTTTCTTCTTCATAACTATACGCCTTTTAATTATAATTCTTGTGTAGCGTGTATGTATTTTTATTACCATAAAAATAGAAGACAGTGGCATAATTGTTAAGAAATTGTGATATGACTTTCTTTCTTGTCAAAATTACTGCAGATCATAATTGATCACATCATGTACAACTTTCATATATTTATGTAAGATCTTAAGCTTTCATATGCTTTAAAACTTGATTGTGTATGCCATTTTGATAGGGAATGTAAATATTTTAATTAATTTTTAATGAAATTGTGAAATCTTTTATTATCATTTTTCATTAGCGTTTCAACCGACTTTAATAAAAAATCAGATTACATCAATTTGTTTACTTTTGTCAATTTCTTTGCGAAAGCATAAATATATACTATTTTGAGCTATGACAGGCTATTTATATTCATTATATAATTAAAATTCTAATTAATGTATTGTTAAATATTTATTAATGAATTCCAGATTATGAATATTCTTTATTCTAACATTCTCCTGAAAATAAACAGAAAAGCGATGTTGAAAACATGCACCTTTTACATTTCGCAATTGAATATTTCGGAGATTTTCTGTGAAACTTTGAGAATTCGAAAGCATTTAACAAGGCAACAAATGGCTGAAATTAACCAGGCGTTCATTCCGTTCTTTCTTAGAAATGCTATCCAAAGAATACCTCTTTTTATTTCTGAAGATTTTTGAAAACTCTCTTTGTCTACATTCCTTGCAACGATGTTAATTTCAAAAAAATATCATTAGCATGAATTAGTGATGCAGAACAATGTCCTTACATGCCTGCCTATTTAAATTATCAAAATGGAAAAATTCCACGAGCCCAATTATATTACGGGCTTAAATAGCGCTTTCCACTAATTCCGGTTATCTTAATCCTATGAAGCATACCGCAGAATCTATAAAAATATTTTGTTAACATAATGAATTTCCACGAATTCCTGGATTTCGTTTTTTACTGGAGTCCTTGTAATTTCGAGTCTGGATAACTCTTGTTCAATTGAAGAATTTTCTTTTTCGATTCTTAAGATTCAATTTCAGATAAAGAAGCTTTTTCTGTTTCGAAATCGCTCGCCTTACAAGTCCAAAGCAATTAGATAACTTCTGATAAACTTCAAGTAATGCCTTTGTGGAATATTAACACTTTGGACTCTTTTATCATTCGAGTTGAATATGTTTCTGTATAATTTTGTGTAGAAAATATTCGATTCATTTTTTAGAATTTAAAACTAGGAAATCAGAAAAAATAAGCTAAAATATATTACAGTTTCGAGTTAAATAAAAACGATATCGATCCATTTTATTAAATTATTTTCTTGGTCTGCTTTTTGTATACTGGGCCTAATGGTATTTGTCTAGTCCCATCATCTGTCTGCTTTTTTCACCCTTTACTGGAAAAATCAAGATAGATGGTGTCTTATGATGAATGCCAGAATAATTGTAATGATATATCAAAACAATTTTGAATGCCATGCTGAGTGATGTCGTTAACTCTCAAATTTTGTTTTAATATCTAAAACGTATATGGAACTTTCTGTGCTAATATGCATATTATTTGAAGGCAAATGAGTGGACTAAATTTTTTTTCAGAATCACCCTTTACTGGAAAAAGCGAGATAGATGGTGTCATATGATGAATGCCAGAATAATTGTAATGATATATCAAAACAATTTTGAATGCCATGCTGAGTGATGTCGTTAACTTTCAAATTTTGTTTTAATATCTACAATGTATATGGACCTTTCTGTGCTAATATGCATGTTATTTGAAGGCAAATGAGTGGACTTAATTTTTTTTCAGAATTTCGCGTTTGTTAGCAATAGTTGCGGGTACATTACTTTGTGTTTTATGTATCTATATCCTTCCTTAAATATAGATGGGCCGCTGTGGCCTGGCTGCCATCCACTTTCAGCTAAGAAAATCACGGCTTTGAGCCCGTGTATCCCGGGATATATGCGATACCTTACATCCTACACATGTTGTGGCCAGAAATCAGTCACCACTGTAGTGTGGGACCTTGGAGAATCGGATGTTAGACTATATGTCTTCACCATCTGTTCATTTACGTCGTTTGCTTACAACCGCCCATCAAGTAACTTCAAAAACTGGAGTAAATTTTGGAAATCAATTGCTCTGAGTCAGGGAATATCTTTTCTTTTAAATTTTTGAATGTACCCTGAAAAAAATTGAAAAGATCTTTAAGCTTCTTTTTTGTACTTTTGCAGTGCGAGTTAAATTTGTCTCACAACAATTGGCAGCTTTCCAATCATTTGACCAAACAATAATGGAAGTGCAACAGACATTTCTTTCACATTCTGAATTGAAAATTTTTCTGAAACAGTACCGTCTCTTAATTGCATTTTAACAATCTTGGGTCATTGCTTCATTATTAAATCTGAAAGTTGTCCGAGTCTTGCGGACTCAGCGCATCCGATGCTCTATTGTTTTAGACGAAGTGATTCGGTAATTCAGTACAATAATGGCGAAATAACAGTAATTCAGGGCAATAATAGGTTGATTTTATATCGATTGTATAGAACGAGATTAATTAAATGTATTTTAGCGAATAAGCTGAAGATTTTGACTTAATTCGATAATAAAGTTGAAAGCTGCAATATGAAAAACAGTCTTTTGCAAAAGTTAAAATGACTGCAATTTCTCGATGAATTTCTTCCGTTTTAATGAATAAGTTATTCTGTAAGTTGTCATTTAATTCTTAAATACAAAGAAATGTTCCAAGATATTTTTATTGCTGAAGAATTTTTATTTCTTGCGAGTTTGAGATTTATATAGAAGACGTAAAGGTATTTTATTCTGGCATTGCCTGGTCTCTGATTTTTTAAACGCTTGTTAAAACAATGGATAGAGATGTCAGCTAATTACCTTGTGAGCAGCCATCGTTGCTTCAGCATGATGGAGAGAGATAATGTGTGTCTAGAAATCTCCTCAGTGGTTCACAGAAGTATTACGCTCTCAGAACCCCAACTAGTTTTGTAAAAGGTTCTAGTTAGAACACGATAAATATCATCACAACCATATACACAGATTTATAGCTATTTTTCTCTGAATGATATATGAGAAATGAAATTAATTGTCACAAAAACGATAATGGTATTGTAAAGTGTGTCAATATTTTTATATTATTCATTGCTAATCTTGTGACAATATTGTTTTCATTCAAATGGAACCTTCTTGAAGATCCATCGGTGCAATAAGTTTCTGTTAATGAAGGATTCTCACCTGTGTAGTGAAAGCTGTTGTTAGAGAAGTTCGTGAACAGAAAGAGAATTTTTGCATTTTTATAAGAAAGGAAATGAAATTGACCCCTTTCCTATATTCGATACATTCATTCATTTCGCTCCCCTTTTGGCTCGCTCCCAGGTGTCATAAGCATAGAGTACCTGAGTCTACTGCCGAGAACCCCGTGCACATCTGAACTTCTTCTTACCTCTCTTTCTTCAAAGCAATAATGCTATGAAAAGAAAAATGGGGTTCTTCTGGTGACTGGAATATACAAGGTCCCAAAGTTTCGTATATTCCATTTTTTCTCTCCTTTTGAAAAAAAAGGGGCGAATTTTTATTCGATCGAAAACCGTTTCTTTGTTGAAATAGAAATATCTTTCAGAAACCAAAGTTGTATCTATTTATTTTCCAGTTTTGACTTGTTTATCTTTTCATTTTTTGAAACTTATCACATCGGAAACGAGATCATGCGATGAAATTTATTTTCATTTTAATATAGTTGTATCTATGGAGTTGAATTCTTTATGCGCTTCCCTTAAATTATAAATAGCGACATTCAGCACGAGTTACCTGAATTTAATAATGATTTGCTGATAATAACTAAGCATAGTATATGCATCAGTACAGATTACACCAAAGTATGTTCAGTTTTTTCACACAGTGAATATTTATTGCATCCCTAACTGAAGAATGCCTATTTCCTACATTCTTCTGACTGTAGTAAATCTTCGAAATTTTTGCCATGAATTAATGAGCTCAACGATTTGTATTTTTTAATTATTAATGTGCATTAATCTTTCCAAAGTAGTTTATTTTACGCAATCACATTCATTTGCTAAATCTCTCTCAATCGTTTTCTTTTCTTTATTTCGCTAGAGAAGACTCACAGCCTTTCTAATTTCAAAAATTCCATCTATTATATTTTTTGAAATTTTATATTCTGTCAAAATATAGTTTCACTCATGTATAATAACCAAGTTAAAATATCTTCTATTTTATGAGTCGGAAGTTCTACATCATTTTCAATTTTATTTACACATTTATTTTATCAAAAGCGAAAGAGAATATATACGTCATAATGTAATGCGTTATATTGAAGTTTTTAAAAGCATTCAGAGTTCAAATATGTAAAGCGCACGTTACCTTCAAACTTTCGCATAATCTAAACATAACGTATCTGGAGTTTGAATGCGTTGGAAATTACAGAAAGGGTTCGAAATATTCCCTGCATATTTATTCACCATCCATGCATTCTGTTTGTCTACAAATTGAACGTTCTTGGCATAGTTCCATGCAGCATCCTATAGCTTCGGACGAGCAAAATCTCTTTTTATTGTGTACTGCATATGTTCCAGTTGGATATGACATTACGAGTTCTATGAGACAACATTATAGGAATAACGAGCATACTGAACTGGCTAATTATACCGCGAATAGAAAGACATTAAACAGGCACATTTATTTATATTTTTCTTATATAACTTTTTAAAACTGAAATTGCAGAAGAAGTTAGAACACTTAACCTGAAAAATTGGCTACATTTCTAATATTTGATGAAATTCAATCTGTTTTCGCATGTGCATTGCATGGTTTCTTAGTCTCATAGATCCCTTCTTTGACCTGAAAGAATATTGGATTTCTGTTTCCTCTGTTGTTGTGTCTGAATAGAATGCTATATTCGATATTTATTATTTCAAGCTAAAGCTAATTGCAAGTCAGAAAAAACTTGAAACACCAGTAATTCGTTAGCGGAAGAATATAGAAAGATACCGTTTGCACAGAAAGGATGGAGCTGAAATCAGATTTTCTTTATTATAAACCGGAATTCATTGGTAGCACAGATAGCAATTCAGATGAGTCTGTTGGTGGTGAAGTGACGCATCATATTGGATTCAACGTTGGGCGAAATAACGACTAACAGTTCTTCGCTCTGTCACCCTCTGTTCAGAAGCCATTTTTACAGCATTTAAGCTACATTCCTGTTACTATAAAAGATCATGATCAAAAAGTATTTCTTGATGCTGTAACAAAGTGGTGATCCTCGTTTTACTCCTCCCAACGTGTTACTCTATGCCACCAACTCCAGAGCCATATAGTGGCTTAGATTGTTGACTATTCCAGAAATAAATGTTGGTGACCAAAAAACCCGATTTCGTTTCTGTCCTGTCGTGCAAAAGGCATCTTTCTGCCTTGACTGGTGTGTGAAGTTTTAATTTATAACATTTTCTCTGACTTCTGGACCAGCCTATACTTGCTGATCACTACTAGGCGATTCATAACCAAATTTTCATTTAATGTAGGGCGATTCTCACTAACTATGAAATGAAGTGATACAACCCCAGTCATTAAATGATTAGTTATCTGCAGTGATTTCATTATTCTGTTTTATTCATCGCCCTAGGCTTCTTGTAGGCCTTCGTATGGAATTTTTGTTCAGGATACTATCTCACCACCCCTATGAAATGAAGTGCATTTTAATTCAATTTCTGTCATAAATCATCTTAGGCTTTTACAAATAGGTCATGTCGCATTTGTTGGTTAGTATTTTTAAAAGATGTGTATTTATTTTTGTGCATAATCGGTGTTTGTTGAGTTTTTTTAACTCTTAACATCATTATTTCCTGGTTTGTTACATCTCATCTCTTATTAAAAAAATCATTCCATTCGTTAAAAAACAGACCGACTCAGTAAGGTATCTGATTTTTTTAATGATTTCTGAAGTTTTTAAAACATTTTACAATTTTTCAGTCAATAATCAGCACGTTTCGTTTTAACTTTCATTTAAAATAGGAAGTAATTCTTCTAGTTTCAGGTGTTTTTTAAATTTATGGATCAACAACAAATATTCATGCTGCAGCTGTTGCACATCTAAATTCAATCGTGTTAGACATATGTTCAGAATATCGAGGAATAGATTATATAAACAAGGTCTTCTCTGTTAGTTTAAAATTTTGTCTGAAAGTTCTACTGAGCGCACCTTATGATTTAACTCTAACTTAGCTTCTCCGAAGAAACGCATATTACCTTAAATAACTATTTTCTTTAGCTGGTATTTAGGAAAATAATGTTGGATAAGCAGTTTTATACCTCGAGGCGTTATATCATAATTTTAACGAACTCTAGTAATTATAGTTAAGTCAATATTTACCTTTCGATTAAATAAATAAGTCACAGAGAAACGGTTCGTTTGGGTTGACAGGAAATATTTAATCATCGCTTTCCAGCTATCCATTATTTCGTAGATCTGTGAAAGATTATTTTGATATTCGTATTTGATAGAACGACGTGTTTAATACGACACGTATGAAATCATCAATGTTAAAATGATTTGTAAGTTGATTGAAGTATAGAACTTATTATAAATTGATGCGTCCAAAAGTTGTCGGAAAGCAGCTGGCGTACACATTAGGGAGCAAGGATACAAATTTGAGATTAATTTACTTACGTGTTTGCATTTGTGTAAACCAAACCAGAATTACCAATTACTTATTCCAAATTCATTAACATGCAAGTCTGGGTTCTGCTATAATCATTCAAAATGATCTTATGAAAGTTTTACGCCTAAATTCTTTTATGTACGAAAGATGTTCCTCCGTTCAAAGTTTGCATTTCCAAAAAGCTTAGAGAAGGAAGTTGTTCTGTCTTTGTTTGTAAACCTTAAATAGTAATTGTTTGTGTAGAAGAGAAACATTTTGTTTTACTTTAACTGGCTGAAAACTTTCTTGTTCATTAGTGAAACTGTTATGAGTAAATCTTGCTAACAAATTCTGAAAAACGATCGGAATAAAACGGTAAACAGAAATTTCAAAACATTTTTATAAAAATTGTTAAAAATATAAATTATTGTGCAACTTAATTCTAATGACACATTTTCGACAATCGATCAGGTATGTAATTAAATTCTAACTATGTTATATCTACAGTCAAGGGATATGTTGCCTAGCTGGTACAATTTAAACTAGTGGGAATGTCCTTCCCTCGACCTCCTCGCAATTCCACAGTATGGCGCGTTTTGTGTTTAACTTCGTCTTATAGTGAACAAAATCAAATATGGACCTATATAGTATAAAATTTGATACTGATCTACAATTTTGGTGCAAAAATCACATGCTAAAATTCATGCATCTAGATAATTGCGTTTTTGATTATTATCGCTTTCACATGCACACAAATAGACAGTCCGAAAGTCGATTCGATAATGGATATGGATCACATCTGCAATTGGTAGTGGATGTTACATATTTACAATACTGATGATTACACCATGTCGAATTTCATCCTTCAAGCTCGTTACGGTTTTGATTTATCGTGTTCACG
>BGPR01000001.1:4448655-4525510 GCA_013235015.1 Araneus ventricosus
AATTTCATCCTTCAAGCTCGTTACGGTTTTGATTTATCGTGTTCACGTGCACAAAGACGTACAGACATAACATAACACCACAGCATACCCCCGAACTAGAAGCCTGAACGGCTTCCTGTCGGTTGGATGAGTATGTGTGAAACTTTATTGAAAAGCATAAGCAAAAAAAAATACATCATGAGATATAAAAACACATAAAAGGAACATGATTATACATAAACAAAGAAGAATATAATGAAAGTACATAGAGGGTTACATTCTGAATATGATATAAAATACATACAAGAGGAGTTATCATATGAGTGCAGTGAAAGGGTAGAATGTTACCTTTAGTTACATTGTTTCATACAATTTCAGCTCCTTGATTCGGGGTTGTTAGTGTTGTTCGATGCAACGATAAGGAAGAATTGATAATGTATTACAACCGGTTACATTGATGATTATTGTCGCAACCATTCTAAAAATTGTGGGACTGGTTTTTGTGTTTTGTCTTGTTACTTATACTTAGGGATCGCTGGAATTTTTACTCCACGGTTGGCAGTGATGGGAAGGGTGAATTTTTCGAATGAATTACGGAAGATTTGGTGATGGCTGGTTGCTGTTCTTAAGCTAGTGTGCTCTGCTGCTAAACTGGGTATTCATCGAATTTCTGGTTCCGGGAGGTGAATCTTTGGAAGTATCTATTTCTAGGCTGGAGTATGTGACGGTGTTGTATTTTGGCTTTAAATTAGGTCTTCGTTAGTCGCTAGGAATTTGATTAAACGATAGATATTTCGTCTTGAGAGCTTGATGGATAGGCCGCTCTTCCACCAATGGACTATGAATTGTGGGCTTGGTTCCTTGTGGTGATATGATAAAGTAAGTGGGCATCTCGTTGCGTATTGTAGGGGATTTCCTATTTCCCCACATCCGCAGTACTTTGTTGAATACCGAGACTTCCCTTTGATGCGAAATGCGGTCGACATTGTTGTAAAGACCACCTAGCTAATCACATCTTAGTAGCTCGTTGCGTTTTCCAATTACTGTGTTCACAGACAAACAGGCATAATTCCTAAAAGGATTTTTCGGAATCACGGCTATCCACAGCGCGGATATTCACTAAAATCTGCAGGTCAAATTTTTGACGATGTCGGTACTTTCACTTTGTATACTTCGTATACGAGAAAGCAAAAAATAGGTCTGTAGTTATCATATAGCTGCCATGAAATCCATCGAATACAAATGGCCAAAATGTTGTATAAAATATTAATATTTCGCAACTGTGTTAATCTTGAAAGATCTTTTTAGAATACTGATTTTGACAATCGTTCTTTAAATTCAAATCTATGTTTAAAGATTCCTAGTATTTGTATTTAACCCTTTGCGGCGCAGTATGCCAGCTGATGGCACACCTAATTTCACTGGCTTCTCAACCGTTAAATTCAACTATAAGTGAAAAATATTAGGTTTAGGATAGGGCTCCTTTTTAGTAGCCTTATGAAATTTCGTTTCGGGATAGAAATTATTAGAGATAAAGTTTGGGAAAATTCCTTAACTCAGAGATAAGAATTTTTTTTCAGCTGTGGACGTTTACAATTTTAGAAAATTAACTCACAAATTTTCCTCCAATATTCTTGAAGTTTTAATTTATGATTTTCTGTAAGATTCAACAATATTTTTTGAGTGTATCAAGGTAGCTGCATCTAAGGGGGTTCTCATATGACAGGGTGACCCCAAAGGGGGACGATCCCCTCCTCGTAATGAAGTAAGTTTTTTTTAAAAAAAAATTGTAGATTCTATATCTAGACAATAAACTAAACCAATTCATGATGTTTCTTCATCATATTTCAAAACATTTAATTCCTTGCGCCGCAAAGGGTTAAAATATATTACCGTTTAGTTAAATTTTGTTAATTGCCGATAGGCGCAGAAACGTGTTGTAGGAAATGTTCTCCCTCTATTTCGGAAGCAAATATTCATTCAATGTGTATAAATCATAATATTAATGCTGTCATTAATCCTACTGCGTAACCGTGAATTCAACTAAATATTGCATTGAAATGTATATAGCTAAATTACTAGTATGTTGAACTGATATTTCAAAGAATGGCGGAAGACTGATAGTTGCAGTTTACCATAAATCAGATTTGATAAAATAGCTGATGTGTATAGAAAAGCGATATCTACGGTATTGGAAGGTCAAGACGGAATAAATGCATTTCAGACAATTCGGTATTGTCAGTTTGTAGTTGTAATTAATGAGCAGAACTGTATTCGAATTCGTATGCATGGTACCCAACAAATGAGGATGATATTCCCATAGGAAGGAACTAAGTTCCAACACTGTACATTCGAGAAAATTTTTCAGATTAGGGCTTTGCAAAATAGAATCACGTCTCATGGCTTAAATTTACAAATAATTTTTATTTGGTTGGATAATTTATGAAGTTCCGATATGCTTCAAAATGCGCACTGAAGCCTTAGACCTTGCATTTTTATGTCGGTGACGTAAAATTTTTAATGAATTCTTTCGTAAATTTATTTAATAGTCTTTCTATTATATAAATAATAGAGGATATTCATGCTATAATTGTATGTTATTCCTCTAGCTGTGCTAGTAACTAGCATTATTCAAAAATTGGTACACCGATGTACGCTTTAGCAAGAATTGTTCACCATTGTCGGACTAATGCTGGAGGCTTTTCGAATTTTCCTCCAAGTAAAATGAAAATGTGGAGCTTTTTCAGCTGTCCTCCGTGCAGGCAATTTACTCCCATATATAGGATTTAAGTCGGGCTTCTATCTCAGGTGTTTAGGTAACATCTTTTGTTGGTCGCTTTGACCAGTGCACTCTTCCTTTATCATGAGTCTACCATTCATTGACTTGGCTAGATACAAGTTAAACCACTGGGACCGCCGCGTTGAATATATTTTGAGAATCTTTTTAATATCAGGACAGGCACTATGTCTATTGTTATAAATGAACAAACCATTTTTTTTATGACTCGTTACTTTTGTCATTCGCTTCATCTTGACTGAATAGTTATTTAATTTCATATGAGTTTGACAGGGTGGCGACAGAACCGGGAAATCAGGGAAAAGTCAGGGAATTTTATCGATCTGGAAAAGTCAGGGAAATTCGTAAAAATATCTAAAAATCGGGGAAATTTAATAGTTATTTGTTGCTTGAGTTATTATGTATAAATTAGTATCTTATGTCTACCATTATTTGTAATAGTAAATGGAATTTAAAAGAAACTTATAATTCATTTATAAAAGCATAAGTTATTGATCAGAGCAATTTCTTATGATTTGTTAAAGAATAAAGATTTGAAGTAATGTTTTTGCAGTTTCTCTTGTTTAAATCTTTGCTAAAATATATATTATTAGATATGTATAATTATACTATTTTTATATTTATGATGTAACATGTTATTCTGGTACCCATGCAAAGAGCACTAATTAGGTATTGAACTGTTTTAAAGCTTTGAGCAAAGATCGTAGTAACCTTTACTGTTAACATAACTTAATTTGTGTTGCAAAGAGTAGTTTTAATGCTTCTTAGAATTCTTATGCAGTTTTAGAAGCAAAGTATTTTGTTAAAATTTCCAGTATTTTTTACATATAAGAAATGTAATAAACTGTTTTGATAGTTTTTTGTAGGATGTTCATTCCATTTTTTTAAAATTAAATTTCATAAAAATATTTTTTCATATTAAATAACTGGTAAAAGTGTTTTTAATAATGCATATTGTACACATACAGTGATTCTGAGTAGGGAGAAAGCCAGGAAATTAATATAATTAGTAGCCGTAAATCAGGGAAATGCTGTAAGTTTAGTCAGGGAAATCAGGAAAAAGTCAGGGAATTTTTTTTCACAGTTTCTGTAGCCACCCTGTTTGATGTTATCGCATTCATCAATTACGAAGTCTTAATCAAAGCTTAAAAAAATACATAAAGAGAAACGAATAGCTGCAGAATTTGAACTTATCCAGTTACCTCGGAGAAATAATACTGTAGTTTATTTTCATAAATTTCTTATTTACTAGGATCAATATATCCTAGTATTCCTTTCCCAGAATTTACCTTCCTTTGGTAGTAATATTCTTTTTTTGTGTTTCGGAGAAGGGAAGATTAAAAAAAAAAAAGAGTTAACTTTCATATTTCATTATTGATTATTTTGTGGATGATCCTCCCAAACAAGGGAAATTTAAATTTCGTCGTTAATTTATTCAACGTCGTGAAAAAGAACACTGCCTTTTGATTTTTTTTGCCGGGAAAAACGTTGTTGTTGATTTGCCACAGGCAAGGAAGGAGAGGAAAAAAGCTACTCGGAAGCTGTGTAGGTTATCGAATAAATGTAATTAAGTTATGATATTGTGTATCGACTGGGCTGCAAGAAACACTGCAAAGTTTTGGTTTCGATCCAAACTGGTTGTGGAAAGAGAATTTTAATTTTGGCTTCTTCAGATATTGACTTCTTGTATTTTAGCTAAAGCCCTTCATATTTGCACAGAAGAATATGAAACAGTTTAAGGCAAAATTTGTTATTGAGCCAGAATATTGGTTTATTTTAGATAAAAACGTTCGAGCTCATTACTACCTAAAAACTTACAAACCATGCGTAAGAAAATGGTCTTAAAAATTGAAGCCGTTAGCTTTGAGTTTTCTTTTAACATATTAGTTTTTGAAGTGTTGTTTAAATCAGATGTTATCTGAAGTTAGTTAGAAATCCTTGTCTATCGGGTGACCATCATTTAATTTTAGATTCAAATAAAAAATGCTCCAGGTTTTCTAAATGATGCGATTTTGAGATGAGGTTATTAAATTTTGAAAATTGCTCATTTTATAAGCATTAATTCTATTCGTAATTTTATTTTTCATTGTATCTGGTAGCCAGCTCAATACACATAAAATTTTGCATGTTTGTATACTTACTGCTGTAATAGTTTTTCTATGTGAAAGAATAAATTAGCCGCCAGGCTACAAGTATTATCTCTTTGAATTGCTAGACAAGATATGATTATGTAAAAATGAAAAAGTATATCATTTTTGCAGAATGATTTTCATCAACAGCCATTGAATGTAGTATAATCCATTTTGTAAACCTTTGTTACAATGGTAAAAAGAAGAGATTGTTTTACATTGGATTGATTAAGTCAGACAGCTTCCACTTAGCGAGTTATTCTGCTTAGCCTATTAGTGTAACAGCACGCTAAGAATATAGTTGAAAGTAGACATTTGACTTCTGTGCGATCTTCTGTTCTGTTTAGCGTGAAATGAATTCGCTAAAATTTCCTTGATAAGATCAATGGAGGAAAGATAATGACCACAGGAAAAGCCGCCGAAAGCTTATACCTCCTAACTGAAACTTTGCGAGCCAAATGGTTCATTTGGCAGCTGTCGCTTTGCCAAATGCATTCTTTGTATTTTTTAGACGCAATTCAATCCAGTTGAAAGAATTTAAAGCTGTAAAGAAAAATCTTCACGTCAGACTTACTTTTGTTGTTTGCTTTATTTCATTAATGTGATAGATATAAGAGTAACCCTCATGAATCTTGCTTCCATGTATCACTTAAGTTATTAAGTTATAAAATTTGCATTCTCCGTTTTTATAATGCTTTCAGTGATTTTTCTTTCTGGATAAACCAATTTTTTAGAGGTTAAATTTTTATCAAAATGTCATTAAGAATGTAACCATTAAAAAAACCTTTATCTATTGAGTGTTAAATGAAATTTGCTATTTCTCTTTAAACTTCATCAGCTACGAAACCTCATTTATATATGAATGAAATACGAACTTTTTCACTTCTGTAGTTTGTACAAACTTAAAAAGTTTTCATGATTAAGAAAAAGAGAACGCAGCTTCTTTCTTTTGGGAAAGATCTTAATCTGAAAATGATGCATTAGATTTCTCAAATTCTGGAATAATTTTTTCCGCAAATTAGGAGTTGAACCGAAAGTGTCAAAGTTTGAGTGCATTTATTATTTATATATTTTTTTAGATACTTGAAATGAAACAACTCAAAGATAGTCACTTTTAAAGTAAGAGCTTTTAACGTAAATTCACGCTTTTAGGGTCTAAGCGGATTTCTCCGCATCATTAAATCACTTATCTCCGCATTTTCATTAGTGCACATGAGTAAGTCCATGTACAAAAATGTTTGACATCGTCGATCATCATTCTGCATTAACAAGCGATATTTAAATAAGCATTTTCCAGTATAGAAAAAGAACAAGGTTAGAGAAATTAATTAATCAGTTGCGACGGTTCTTCACAGATTAATCTTTGAGAAATTCTTCTTACTTAGAGATTCAAATAAATCCAAATTTGAGTCTTGCGTTAGTTTTCCATACATTAGTCCCTATCGCTCCTTTTTTCGTCTCTTCCTTCAGTGCTCTTTTAATTTCCATTTAATTAACATAAGAGCTATTTTCCTGGTAATTAACGTGTAACAATTAAACTTATTTGATGCTTAATGTTAATAATCTTATCCAGTTTAAACGCTTTGTGGATACTGCTTCTAATTTCATAAGGTTTCGACGAACCTTTAGTCTGTGTTTAATACGAATTAATTAACATGTATTACATAATCTTGCCTCTCGGCAAACTGGATTATTCTTTAATGCTCGAATAGCAATACATTTTTCTGTAATTTGAATTTAATGATGTAAGTAATGAAAAATTTTGTACCATTATTCTCTGTATTGATTGAAGGTAACAAATATTTTTTATTGCCATTTGTGTTACAAAAGATACCCATCATTTTGTTGCACATAAGAATTTAAAACAAACTTTTTCTCTTCCTAGAGATTTATTGAATTTTTACTACAATATTCAATTCAATTCTAAATTGGATCATACTCGTACATTTTTTCATTATTATGTGTAGCATAAGCTTGAAAATTTCATTATTTCTGCTAGAAGTTTGTCTTTGTTATTAAAAAAAAATATCTGTTGATGAAATAGAAAAATATATACATGAAATGTTTTCGTTGTGTAGTCATTAAAAGGCCGAATAAAGAGCTATTTGTTATTTATTATTCAACTTATTATGAGAGTGGCGGAATATACGTACACATCGTATCAAAGTTCAAGCCAAAAAGACAGCAGAAAATCCCTGCATTTTCTCAGATAAGGGATTACATATAGACACGTGATCAAAGTGAAGGGAATATTAGCTATTTTTTGTATATTGCGTAAGTGTTTTAGGGAAAAGTCTGGTGCCGAAAGGACGCCGAATTCGCGATTTTTGTGTGCGCTTGGAAGCGATTAAAATATTCTTTTAGTAATAAGTATGCCAAACGAGAGATTTAATATACCTTCAGCGCGGGAAATGAAATGAAACTGGAGTTTAAGAAAAGTGATTTCGGATACATTAATATAGTACTAAGATTTTAAAATATATAATAATAGAATTTAAAGCAAAATTAAGTGAGATTATTACATACATATTGAAAACTTTCCAGTTTGAAGATATAGACCTGCGCAGGGAACTATGCGCTTGCCGGCGAAAAATAAGATGGAATACTTTTGCTTTAATGAAATATCTCAAAATTAATTTAGACTGAAAAGAAAGTGGGAACATTGTATTGTTCGTTTGCTTATTCATTAAAAGGAACTTTTATATTTTACTCATTTTAATTATTACGTTTTCTTTCATTTTTATGGAGGAGTCAGTACGAACAAGCTTACGAGAACTTTCAGGCTTGAATTGTAACTGACTTCATTTCAATTTTCCCTGTTCCAAGCAAGTATTTTTAAATATAAAATAATGTATTTGTTGAGTTAGGCGCTTAATGGTGTTTGTTTCCCGTAAAAGTGGTTTTTGTCGTATAGTGAACTCTCGCTATCTGTTAGGGTAACTCACTTTTCTCTATCTATATTCTTGCATGTACCTAATAAAAAATATTCTCAGTGGAGTCGAAGGCAACTCATCGTTAGTTACAGAAAAAAAGGGCCTAGTTGAGATATAAAATACATAACGCGTAATTTTTCTTTCAAATTAATCGAAGATATTTTTCCTTACTTGACAAGCAAATCAGCTTCCGTTTTAGTACGCCCTAACTTGTCACATCTGCAAGATTGTCTTTTGTATACCACGGACGCAAAGTGAATCGTCCATGTGCAGATGGCGTGTAGAAAGAAAAGAAGGAAGATACAAAGCAATCAATTACTTGGTGTACTCTCAACATCACACAACACATTAGCAGCTGATTCGGGAATGGTAACATCACAAGGAAAATGTTTCACTTTTCGGACTATTTTTTGCTTATCTAGGTTGTAACTTCGCAAGAAATATCCCTTCGAACATTAATGGTTCTCTCGCAATATATAATCAGTTCCCAGCTCTTCTGATGTTTTTATGCTTTAAAAGCAATTAAATATGACATCAGTTCTTTGGGGCAAGTGATAATACTTTAGGCTTATCACATTTCCTGTCGAATCCAGCTGATAATATGCCAGTCAAACAATTTTCTTTTTTTATCGTGCACAGTTTGAGCCTATCTGACAATGCACTTTTGTGATTTAGTGTTTGAAACACCTTTCAAAGAATAAGAATTAATCGTTATCTTCGGAGACATAAAAAATGGAACAAACGTCTCTGAGGCCGTTTTTCTTTTTCCTGTAGAGAATTTTTGTATTTAGTTTTCGTTAACACAGATAAATCAAAATTTCTTCGCCTTTTTTTAACACATTTCGCTTATAAGATCATGTTACGCGATGCTCGTTCTTATGTTTCTAATCTTACTGAATTTCTAAAATAAGTTAGTGAATTCGGTAGAGTATCGTTATATATCCGGCATAGGTTTTGAATTTACTAAAAATTATTTATCGAAAAATGCACTTACTAATTTTCACTATCGTTTTGTGAGTTGAATGTTAGCTGTGTGTTTATTTCGCTATTTGTTGGACGTCAAGCTCAGATGAACACTTAACCAGCAGCCTTACAGTTAGTGTTGATGGAGTCTCATAGACTATTAGACCGTTGTGGTACTGAATGATATTACTAAACTTTCTTTCATTTTTGCGTATATTTTAGTGTTTTAATTAATCAGAGTTTCATTTCTATTTTTCTGCACGCTTACTTTATTACAGCGACTAAAAGGAAAGGTTTCTTTATGGCGGAATTTTGAAACTAAGCAGTTTCCTATGAAACTTTTTTAAAAAATCTGAACTGTTTTGTTTTTATAGTTTCATTTTATTGCTATTTTATGTTTCATTAAGAGATAACTAGCTTGTTTATTATAAAAGTTTTATCTTGAAATGCAGTATAGTCTGAAACATATTAATACATGCGAGCTTATTATACATAAAAGTGTCCTCCCATTATCTGACACTTTTGCCTATTTATGTCATAGTAGGACTTCAGTCGGATAATTTGAGACCCTATTGTATGTTCGTTAGAATTTGTGTTAAATATACTAATGAAACTTTGAATAGAATTTTTTATACGAGTTAAAATTTTCATTCAGTTTTACCTGATAACCCATAAAATTTTTGTCTTTGTATGAAAAGGCTGTTTGCTGTAACGCTGTGTTATCAATGGCATTTTGTTTCCTATGAGTTAAAATATTTGAAGATTACAAATATTTTCCCTCAATTCAATTTTATCAATGGAATTTAATCATTTTTCACAAAATGCGTGACTTGTGCCTATCTTTAATGATGAAGATTACTGGTTTCAAAATAAACCTCAGTTGATTATTAAAATTGATAAAAGAGACTTGTCATTATAATGGTGTAAATATTTGATGTATGAGACGTATTAAAATTTAATGTGAAATGCAGAATCTAAGTTTTCTAAAACCCCACCAAACATCCTTTTTTGAGAAATAAATGACTGAATGCACAATTCAGTCTTTATGTCTGCAAAAAAAGTTGATGGCACCCGATCTGCTCGTATACTTAAGTATTCACGTAACGCATTCACGACTTTGATAAATTGTAAATTCTTGATGTATGGTAAGGCGAATCTGTAAAAGAAAACTTCTTTGACCCTTTCGGGAGCCTGGCATCAACCCAAAAATAACATTTTGCCTTGTTTTTGACGATTTAGTATCTAAATTTATATTTAAAAATGTGAAATTGGATGGTGTTTCTTTTACAATCCATGAAGTCTTGTCTAGTTCTTAAATACAAATCTGTTCTCTTAAACACACAAGAGTTTATCTGGATTTATTTTTTTAACAATATATGTATATGCTTCGGTACATGAGACGGGAAGCTATCGGGATTTGAGAAAACACTAGATGACTTAATACGGACTAATTTGATTTAAAATACTTATAAGAAATACCAATGATTTTTGTATTAAATTTATAATTTTGCACTTGTATTTAATGTAATTATTTCTTTTAAAAAGCATTTAGATAGTTTCATAAGCCATTTTATTGCAATATACTGATTCTGAATAGAATCCTCTCATTTCCGGCATTTTTTGAAGAAGAAATAATTTATTATTTTTTAAACATATTATGTATACAAATATATTATAATTATATCAATATATAAATATATTATTTACAAAAATATTTTTGTATACAAATAGCTATTTTATTATTTTTTCTGTTTCCAAGTTTTCAATTTTCTATTCTTATGGCTTAAAATTATTAATTAATATTGATTTTAAAGTATTTAGTTTTCTAGACTAGATAAGTAATGCCTTTTTTCAATGCCTTCCGATTGAAACAGTTTATCAAACATAGATCACTTAGCAAATTAAAGAAATTGTAGTATAAAATAATTTTCTATTAATTTGAAAAAAGTGAAAATATTCATTTTATAAATTCTGATTCATTCCTTGTCTGCCAACACATTTCCGAAGTGGGCTCTCTAGAAAATACTTTTATTTTCTATTTGAAATTTTGCATTTTTGTTATCATATCCTTTTAATTTCAAATATATTATATATCGAAAATATGAAATGAGAGACATCGAGGAAAAATTCGTGGAATCATGGTTGTGGGAAATAAGTAGCTTGGGATATATTTTCTTGGAAAACTCATCATAATTTAGAAAACTGCTATGAAGAGGAATGTGTTTAAAATTTTTAAATTACGAATGGGAAACTCTAATTCTTTTTTAACTTGAGCTTCCTGAGATTTCAGTAGCTTGAATTTTCTGTTTAATATAACACAATTGTTTTATTCATCTCGTTTCTCTGAAATATATCACAGATAACTTATATCTTACACTATGATAACATTTTTTTGCATAGTTTTAATTTCATCCATTGCTACCATTTGGCAAATTTTCTTATTGAGTTAGAATTTCAAAAACGGGATTTTCACTTTTATCATTATATTTTGAGATATTCTCCTTCCATGTATACTTTTTGATTCTGCGGCAATATACGAATGACCGCAAATTATAATGTGCACATATTGGTGTAAATGCGCTTCTTAGTTTTTTTGACGAAAAATTAAATCAATGGATTTCGCTATAATAGCACCAAGTCAACTTGCTCCGCGAACATAATTAAAAATTTTGTAGTAATTAAATGTTTTTCATAGCAATATATTCAAACTGATGTTTTTTTATTAGGTTGCTGTCAATATTTTAAAGTTAATGAACTGTTCTGCAAAATTCTTAACTAACGTACTCTATGTATGTTGTTAAACGAGAGAAAGCTGACGAGACATCCTCCTATGACAATACGTCTTCAAATGGCTGGTTGAAGATAGGCTATTTGTTTCTTCAATGATAATTTCTGTTTATTTTATAAGATACGTGAGATGGATGAGATTATCGGAGATTATTTATTTACCACATTATTTATTTATTTATTTAAAGTAAAGCACGCTACAGAGAAAACTCCATTTACAGAGTGCTATAAACAACAAACACACAAACCAAAGCCACAACGAGTAAATAAAAAAAATGCGCTAGAAAATAAAAAAATAGAACGCACAGAATACACAAAGTCATAAAAATTTTTCAAACGCATATATAATTAAAAACGAAAATGCATAATCAAAAAAACATTAAAACACACTATGATTCTAAAAATCGTATTTTTTAAAAAAAATTAAAAGACCATTTCCAAAAGGCAAGGGTTAAAAAGTCAAAACACGCAAGCACCGAATTATGACAATTCAGTAATCAGTAAATGAGATTCTACTTAGCATTTCATGATGTTGTTGTTTATGAAGAAGATTTCATCTGTTTCAAATTATGAATTAACCCCTGTGGTGTTTAATTTCTTCAGCAGTCTCTGGTCGCTGTTTCAAAATTGAACCGATGTTGTAGTAAGAGACGAGAAAGCACAATGCTCTTCATTCATCGAAAATCATTATACGAAGGATCATCATAACTCGGAAGTATAGTGCTCATTAAATTGACAAATACGAGAATAGCAGCAAGCTGGAAAGTTGATTTATTCCAAGCAATATCCTGACGGATGTTCTGGCTCTCAAATTGTATTTCTCCTCAACCTTTTAACGCGTTCCCAGAGTGAAAACCGATAACAGAGTTTTCAGTTTCTCCGTACCCGAACGTACATTATACGCCAAGGTGTACTCTACGTCAGAGATGTGGAATCCGAAAATTCCCTTTTGAATATTTGCGATCGAGAGAAGCGTTCGTTCTCTGATGAAAGTCTTTAAGGTTCAACAAAGGAATAAAAATGGAATCGAAAAGACAAAATATAACTCATCATTTTGGTTCTACTTTCGTCTAGGTATTGATTATTCCGGTGGAACTATACAAATCAGGATTGAAATATCTTCCTCCGCAACCGCATTTGTAGAGCTTTACTCTCCGCAGCCTACCTTAACTACAGAAAAAGACAGATTTTTTGACTTTTTTCCTTTCTTTAACGAGGCAAAAAAGTAGGAACTGTATTTTGTTTTATTTTAGTTTGAACTGTTTCTTTTTCTTTATGTCTTGCATTCGTTGCATCCAATAGAGAAGTAGAATTAAACTAGAAATGCGGTTTTTTAGAACTTGCTATAGAATTTGGGGTATTTCCTCTACGAAACATGGGTTTTATTGCTGGTTATGACTCTTCCCGCTGCGTTTTGCTTTGTTTTCGACGATTTCTTTTTAAAAGTTGTATAAGAAGGAAGGAAGTATTTCTCATTAAAGCAGAGGGCTTTCGATTCTTTCTTTCGCGATAAGCCTTATTCTTGTATCTATTAGTATTACGGAAAATATATTCTTTTGTATATAAGAATCTTTTAAATTCTTATATATTTATTTCAATGTATAAACGATGAAATTATCAATCAAATATATATCAAGTTCAGCATTGGTTTTATAATTGATTCTTGGTTAAAAAATATTTATAACAATTTAAAATCCTCATGAATTGTTGCCGATTTCTTTTAAATGAAGAATTAATTTAATTTAAGTTATCTTTATCCTGCATGACAATTTATTAACTTTTTAGTTTGGAAAAGAAGTATTTATTCTTTGTCCTTTTATTAACGTCATTTTTGTAAATTCCATACTGGTAAAAATATTCATTTGAAGTTTCTAAATTCCTAAGTTCCACTTCCAAAAACAAGTTATCACATGGAGAAGTATGCAAAAGTGATGTTTGGTAGTTGACGATAGCTTAGGCAAAACCTTTTTCCCAAACAAGAAAATGGCGTAATTTTAATAGTACCGTTGCTTTCTTTCTTACATATGATCTAACTAAGTTTTCGCTGATTTTTGTTAAAGTAAAATAGTAGTAAGTAGTTTGGTTAAAGTCTGACAGATCTTAAGTATCCATTTAACTATTGGTTCGCCTCTGAATATCGTAACTTTATACGATTTATGTTATACTAGTGGAAAAAAATTGCTTTGTTACTATATTTGGCACGAAATGTTAATTAAAAAGATATAATACGGTTTTTTTGTTGTCGTTTTTTGTCGTAGAAGGATATACCACTATCTGCCGGAATTTTAAATTCGGAAATAACTGTGGGAAGAGGGAAATTACGGACATCCCAGGGGAAATTTTTAATGGAAAACTTATTCACAGGTTGGTATCATAAGGAAATTTGGTCCCATTTTTACTTTCTCGTATACGAAGTACTTATACAAAGAGAAAGTATTGTAATCGCCGAACTCGAGATTTTGATGAATCTCCACATTTTAGACCTCCCTGAGTCCGAAAAACACTATTTTGGAATTATGTCTGTCTGTGTGTCTGTGAACACGATAACTCAAAAACGGTTAAAACTAGAGGGATGAAATTTGGTATGTGATCTTTACACATAATATGTAAGTTTCTGTCAAGTTTTTGACAAAATCCGTCCACGGGAAGTATGTCTGTCTGTCCATGTTCATGTGAACACGATAACTCAAAAAGTTAAATAACTAGATGGATAAAATTTAGTACAGAGTTTTATCATCAGGATTGTAGGTCCATATCAAAGTGTGGACGAAATCCGTCAAAGGGTTGACTGTCTGCCGGTCAGTATAATCGCATGCTTGTGAACACGATAACTCTTAAATGCAACAACTTAGATAAATGAAATTTGATATGTGGTCTTCTTATCTTAATTACAGATCTGTGTACAATTTCGGTTTCAATCGGTTGAAAAAAAGACGTTCAAATTGCATATTCGGTTTCAATCGGTTGAAAAAAAGACGTTCAAATTGCATATTCGGTTTCTTCGCCATTCTACGCCGCCCTAAAGGAAAGAAAAAAAGCGCGACCGCTAGCGCGTTTTCCCCATCTGTGTTAAGGAATGGAGCCTATACCGCTTTGCGCATTTTTCCCCTCCATCTGTTTTAGGGTCATAGAGTAAAGATAGCAGGGTTTTATGCGAGAAAAATTCGGGGAGATCACTCCCGCTGGTTTTAAAGATGTTAGTAATCATATTATTGCCGTTATTATGGTAAGTTCTGTCAATAATGAAGAGTTGAGAAATATCAGATTTAAAAAACATTCTCAATTTTTCAAACGCCATGAATTGTATGTTAGGTACACCTTATCTTTTATATGAATCCGTTTAATTTTATCTTTACTTCTTCTGGTACCGGAATTGCTTCTAAGGATGAAACATTTGCTGCCCAAAAGGCTTAACTATTTTTTCTGAACTTACATTTAGGAGAATCCAGCTTTTTGAGAAAAAATATTTCGGACATTTTTGAAAAAATATTCAGAGAATCACCTCAAATATTTTTTCAAGTACAGTTTTCACACAAGTATATAATTTACAAAATTGAGCGGTTTAATGTGTTTTAAATTATTTGCAAAATAGCGGGTAATTCTTTTTGTCAAGTTATCGGTTTAAGTGAAAATAAACACACTAGCATTTAGTTATATTCAAGCAGTTTAGTGTCTCGGTAGCACACAGATGAAAAAAGTTATTCTGCTGAAATTCTCATTTTAATACAGCCATTTGGTTGTCTTTTTATTCTTAATGTAAGGCTTATTTATGAATTTATTTCATGTTTGGGAGAAGTAATTCATAATTAATTAATAGTAATTCATTCATTTTTTACATATAATCGAAAGAAACCAATACTTATTGGGCTTATTACAGGCACATTCTGTGATTTTTCTTCATCAGATTACAACTCAGCTGAACATGAGTGTTTTGCATGCCAATGTTGGAGACTAACACGTGTATCAGTTAAAAAACACTAAGATCTCTTTCAGAGTTTGCCAAATAAGCTATAGAGAAAAAGATGCCTCATCATTTAATTTAATGATTTACCTAAACATAGCCGTAAGCTATCATTAACGAGAGGTAAGGTAAAATATTTGCAATCGGATATTAAAGTGCATATACAAGGAAAGATTCTATCACAGCGGACTAACAGACAATGCTTATTATGCGTAAATGCGAACACAGTAATATTTTGTTTTAAACTTGTAGAATCATTATGTTAATCAACTATGGTGATTTTTAATATTTATTATGATGATATCCTTAAGAAGTTTTTGTTCGGAAATTGAGACAAAAATATCTCGCCCGTTAGATATTTTGTGTTTTCTCTGGCTCTCTTATCTTAATCAAGAACGCATTGAAAATTATATTTCTAACGTATTTTTAAAATAATTTAATATATTACATTTGAAAGAATTATAATATTAAATTTTTAATGAATCAAAACTTTGATATGAATTTAACGCTTAAAATTGTTAACATCATCTCCAGAATCAATGATTGCATATACAGAGATTTGTTTAAATTTCTAATTTAACAAAAATAATATTGTTTCTATTAATAAAATTTAGATATTCAGCATTGCAACATTTCCATTTTAGGTAAAGGTTTTAAAATCTAATTGATTATATGGAACATACTCTAGAAAGTACCGGGTGATCCAAAAGTCAGGAAAAAGTTTAAAAATTGGTAAATCGGAAATAAATAAAGATAAAAGGATGCGGTTTGCATCGAATGGATGGAAAAGAAGCTGGGTTTTTTTATGACGAAATCAAAAAAATAGTTTTGTTTTCTTCCAAAAGAAGTCTTGTGTTGCTTCACCGCTGGTTTCTTAATCAGACCATTTTTTTCGAAGAAGTCACCGGGGCGTGTTTAGAAACAGTTTCTCTCACTGGTAAGCGCTATGCAACAGTGTTAAGCGCATATCACACGGAGAGCTATCGTACTCTTTTATCGTGAGCACGAGCACAATGCCACTCAGCAAAAAGTTTGTATCACGTGACCGGTGAGAAAAGATGACGGAAATCGTGGGCTGTATTCAACCGGCTTGAAAATGCACCCGATGGGGACGGAAAATGGTGAGCAGCGGAAATTCAAACCAATCGGGTGTGACTTTGACGGTGACGTAGTTCGCCAAGAATGGCGAAACGATGGCCGAGATCTCAATGCGTCACGTGCTACAAACTTTTTTGCTGAGTGGCACTGTGCTCATGCTCACGAGAATAAAACACGGTAGCTGTCCGTGTGATATGTGCTTTACAGAACAACATCATTCCGGAACTGCAACGCGACAGGCACTGCACACAATCACCTTTATGCTCGATCGGGTATCACCTCATATCGCTTTACCTATGCAATGCCTGTTACTCTCAACGTTTGGGGAGGATCGTGTTATCAATCGATCCTTTCCACACCCATGGCCTCCCAGATTTTCGGATTCGACACCTTTCGAATTTTAGGTGTGGGAATTCTTGAAGTCAAAAGTGTACCGCGACAAGCCGCCTACATTGACAGTACCGCAAGAAATGCTGCTTAATGCTGTACACGGTGTTGTGCCTGGTCTGTCAGCTGTGTGCTGAATGACGGACAGATTATAGAACAGCTGTAAGCTTACTTGTAACTTGTAAGCGACTTATCACTTGTAAGCCATCGGTTAGTCAAATAAAGAATTATTCAAACATTCTATTTTGTTTTCGTTATAAAAACAATCCAGCTTCCTTCCCATCAGTTCGATGAAAACCTCATCTTTTCATTTTCATTCATTTTCGACGTATTAATTTTTTTAAAAGTTTTTCTTGACTTTTGGATCACCCGGTATATCCTTTCTTGGTTCAGACGTAAAAAAATGTATTATAAAAATTGCACATTTTTCATCAGCCAGCACAAAATCTTGAGATTTTATTCCCTAATACATTTTGCTTTAAATCCCAGTTCTTTATTTCCTAGTTTAGCTAATGTTAGCGATTTATATCTATGAGTTTAGGTCGTATAACTTGTGTTTAATGGATACTGAGTGTTGATAGTTTAATGTGGATTTTATTGATTTTGAGATTTGATAGTTTAATCTGGGTTTTTTATACAAGCTGAGAAAAGCATTCTCTAAATAAATTTGCTCAGAAGTCAGGTTTGATATAAACTCTAACGAAATCTAGAGATTATATGCACATTTTAATCAAAATTTAGAATGTTCCTCATTCTTTTTGTGTAGTATTTTTCGTAAATATGAAATTCTAGTTCTTGTTCTAGAATCTAGAAAATAGGAACTCAACGAAAAAAAATGAAACATCCCATTTATAACTAATTTGAAATCTAATGTGTAGTTATTACCTAAAGTTAATTTACTTAGAGGTTAAACATTTATCTCTGAAATGTTTGGTCAAAGATTAGATAAAAATGATTGATACCTATAAGTGTGGACTTAATCGGATTTGTTTCTCCGTGAAGTACTCTAAAAAATTATTCTCTGTGTCAATTTATTCATAGTTTTTTCGAAACAGTGCATCCTTATACTAAAGCTAACACCGTAATTTTAATTTCCAATGAAGGTGCTAAAAATCTTTATGTATTTTTATCATCCTCTAGTTAAAAAGTTTTTTGTTATTGAGTCTTAAGTATGCTTACCTTAGACGATATATTCGAACGAAGTCGACGAAGTTTTTATGTGAATTTTTTGCAATGCATGGCATTTTTTAAAACCTTGTTTCCTTTGTATCAGGGGGATTAAGATTTTATGAATGATTCGAAGAGGAAAAATGCAATATTTCTTTAAGATGCGGATGTAAGAAGATACTTAATTTTTTACATGTACCGTATTTTAAAAGAGTATTGAATTTTTTTCTAATATCCATTGTTAGTACAGAGATTCAGGAAAGAAACTGGATCTGCAACCTACGATCATTTAAGTGCGTTTACGAATGATATTATGTATGATAATTAGCAGGTGTGTCTATGTAATAATCTCACTTAATTTTACTTGAAATTCTAATATTATGTATTTTAAAATCTTAGTACTATATTAATGTATTCCAAAATCGCTTTTCTTAAACTCCAGTTTCGTTTTATTTCCCGCTCTGGAGGTATATTAAATCTCGCGTTTTGGCATATTTATCACTAAAAGAATATTCTAATTATATATATATATATACTTCCACGCGCCTATACAAATCGCGAAATCAGCGACTTATTGCCGCCATACTTTTCCCTAAAACACTTACGTAATTTACTAAAAATAGCTATTATTCCCTTCACTTTGATCACGTGTTTATATGTTAAATCCCTATCTGAGGAAATGCAAGGATATATATATATATATATTCTGTTCTCTTTTGACTTAAAACTTAAACCAAGATGTACGTACATTCCGTCACTCTCCCATAATAAAAGAAAATTAGAATATAACTCGGCTTTTTACTGACTACAACCACGAAATCATTTTTTATATATACTGATGTATGTACATAAAATATCGAAAATCTGTTATTTGAGTATCTGTTGTATTAAATATGGTTTTTAGGTATCTATGATGTTGTAAAATCTATCACTTAAAATCATTTGTAAATCATGATAATTTTATTCGACAGTATTCAATTTATTTGCAAAAAGTGACTATTATATGTATACGACGCGAATCTTTCCATTTTGGGTAGAATGGCCGTCAATGGCCTTCCTTTTCTGTAACATATTGCATTCATGATTCTTTTCTGAATATACCACAGAAAAAGATTAACTTCATCTTTTCTTTGTTATTTAATCATGATATTCCATTTATAGTCTATAACTTGGTTCTTGTTTTGTTTTTCACTTTGTTTTAATTTTCCGAGAAACATTCTCAGTAGGAAAAAAATTCTACGGGTGGCTGTCTCTGCGAAACGGCCGCTGGGATTGAGGGGCATAAACTTACTTACCTTAGTCAACTGTGACTTTCTGTGACTAAAGTAGCTCTATGTGACTAAAGTAGCTCTATGTGACTAAAGTAACTCTTTGTGACTAAAGTAGCTCTATGTGACTAAAGTAGCTCTATATGATTAAGAAACTCTATGTGACTGAAGTAACTCTTTGTGACTCTGAGATTATGTGATTGGAGTAGCTCTTTGTAACTCTCAATTTATGTGTCTGATTCGTGATTTTGGTTGTGTTTTTTTCCGCGAAAAATTTTTTTGTTACACTCGATTTCGTCTCCTCTTCAACAAATCACTTCGCTGACTCATTTTGGCAATTTCTAGAAATTTCTACGAAACAAAATTTGGAAAATTCAGTCGATATACCGCTCACAACCGACTGCAGCAAGCGACTGAGGCCGCCAGACAGTTAGGTATGAGAAAGCGCGGGAAGCTAGGTTGGTCACTGCGCGCGCGCATTGGTCGCTGTGACGTCATCAAAATTCTTCGTGATTTTCACCAACTTTGCAACTCGACTGTGACTAAACCGTCATTCCAAATTCTAAAATTCTTTTTGCAATCTTCAATGTCCACCTTTCTCTGTTAAATGAAACTAAAACCAACTCTCTATGTTATTTGGTTGCGGAGCTAAAAGCGTTTAACTTTACCACGAAAAGCGCCATAATTTTTTCCATTCCCGACACCCCATTAGACCACTATGGAGGGACGTAAGTCTACGTCAAAATAGTTTTATTTTGGAATCTGTGATTCTGTACTCTAATAGTGTGTTGTGTTTATGATCTGCATACACATGAACAGTTTTTTTCTAGTACGTCCAGTTACCATAGCTGCTGAGAGTGAATTAGCGCTTAATTTTGCAACTATTGGTCAAATATTTCTGTCCATATTTCGTTGGTTTTTGCGACGCAAAAAATATTTTATTGAAGTCTGAATGTATGTTGTGAAGTAAATAACTAATACACTATTAGAGTACTAGTAGGGTACTAAATGAAGTTTGTTTGAAGTTTTTTTATTATTATTTCATGCTGTCCTCTGGGGCGAGTGGAGGGGGGACCACAGGTATACGGATGAGAAGTTGCCCGAAACAGTAAGAGGTTCTTGCTTCTCCTGGAGGTACATTAATGGGGGTAATACCTGGTTAATGGAACCATCGCCGATGACGGGACGTTCCTCCTTAGGGAGGCATTGTAATGTTGGCTATTTTGCCTTCATTACAGCACCCGTATTATTATCTCGGCAGTCTGGTCTTCCAGTTTTCTGGATGTGGAGACAGGGCGGGGTTTCTCTTTATGGTTTATTACTCCGATCCGATTTTACGCTAAACGTGAGGTTTGAGTGAAAAATCGGATAAAAATTTTATTGCAAAAAAAATCCATAAAGTTATGAGTGTCAGAACAGCACAAATTTTATTAACTTCTGTTTTAAATATATCTGATTGCCACAATTTCAACCCAAACAATCCTTTGATGAACTTACAAATCCTTTGTGGTAAATAAATCCAATGATAATCAATGCCCGCCTGTCTTTAGAAACAACTGAGCTCGTCAAAATTATTAATATACTTTGAATTACCTTTGTTGCTTCCCATCGCATTTGATCCTCACGAAATACAAATAAAACCTTTCAAGCACGCGCTTATCAATTTTTGAAGTGTCAGTTGAAGGGTTCGCCACTGAGACAAGAGACATCTTTTCGCGATAAACGCATTCCTTAGATAAGCTCAGTCACTTTTATGCAAACATTCATTTCATAAGCTTATGTATAGGCTTCACTTACTGTGAAAGATCTTGGCCTGTTTTCTTTCTTAGATCTATTGGGTGTATTGCTGATAAATAAAATTTATTTTGATCTTTATGTGACAGTGGGGGCACTTAACTGTCACGCTGCGACATAAATTTTGCACATGATTCGCGATTCTGCACTTTTTCCCCCCTTCCGGTTCTGGACCTGGAAGAAAAGTGTTCAGACACCTCAAACGTGAATTTCTCTTTGAAGGACACATAGAATAAAGGTCAAGCTTGGATTTTGTAAGGTACAAATTTTAAAGACATTCATTACTTTATTTATTTAAGTATTTTT
The DNA here is from genome assembly GCA_013235015.1 of Araneus ventricosus. Classification (NCBI taxonomy): domain Eukaryota; kingdom Metazoa; phylum Arthropoda; class Arachnida; order Araneae; family Araneidae; genus Araneus; species Araneus ventricosus. The sequence continues at coordinate 4,470,225 of BGPR01000001.1, forward strand.
ATAGAATTTTAGACATTTGGCAGGCTAAAAATAAAAAAAAATCTTGAATCCATGTTATTTATATAATATACTTGCTGAAAAATCAAGAAGGTATTTTGACCAAGAGTAAGTCATGGCAGATTATTCAATTTATCGAAGAATAACTTAATTTCGATGCATAATTTTTTACTGCATAACTGTATGCAGTAAAAAATTATGCATCAAAATAAAGTTAATGAAAATGAATGCATCAAAATAAAGTTAATGAGTAAATGGATTCTTTTCAGCATTTAAATGTTCAAAAGAATTGGCAAGCTAAAAATTGAGAGGGTATCCCTCAATACCTTACTTAAAAAAGTGGTTAATATTCATAACATTTAAACATGCCATTCATTTTATGTTTTTTAAAAGATACATAGGCTTAAAAAGCTTAAGATTTATTGAAAAGATTTAGTGGTCTCACGATTATTTCCAATTGTAGATTGCGATTGTAACTGCAGGTTACAGAAACAGCAAAGTATTTGGATAAACTCGTATTTTTGCTTACAAATTCATTCATAAGTACAACTATAGTTATGCCTTATGAATTCGTTTCCAGCATCTTAACCCTATGCTGGTCTTAGAAGTAAGTAAATGAGGTATTTTGTGAAAAGTGTTTCCCGCTGACTCTAGAAGTCGCAATGGACTATGGCAAGGTCAGGTGTTAAACTTTCTTTCCGTAAGCATGTCACGTACACATTTATTGAAAACGAACAGAATTATAATTCTGGAATAAATTTGCAGAAGACTTGTTACTTTAGCCTGAAGTGTTTATTTTGGAATGATTGATTTGGTTCTTTGATGTGCCGATTGCATCAACTGAAGTTGATCGTTTCGTTCGTGTCATTTCTGAAGGAACTTTATTCTTGCATTTCTAAAGGAACTTTATACTGTTAAACTTCGATTAACCGTCGTCGTCTGGACCAGTGCTGTGACGGATAACCGGATAGAGGTATAACAGAAATCTCTTAACAGTTTGCTTTCTGATGTAAAGGAACTTTATACTGTTAAACTTGGATTAACCGTCATCGTCCGGACCAGTGCTGTGACGGATAACCGGATAGAGGAATAACAGAAATCTCTTAACAATGTGCACTCTTATGTCTAATCAGACTCGACATTCTGAATGATGTATCTTTTACACATTCTTGTTGGATAGCGCTTATTATAAAAAACCAAATAATAACAAAAACACACAGATTAATATTTTAAGAATTGAAACAAGTTAATAACAATATTTTTTAGCGGTAAACATGGAGTCTACGGTACCGGCCTGCTTCTCGCCAATTTTTCTTGGCGCAATTTTATTTGCCGTCGCCAAATACTGTTTTGGATATGCAGAAAGCTTTTTATTGCTCTCTTGCGCATGCGTCACCTGAAAAGGAGAGATTGAGCACGCAATGCCTGCGGCATTTCAAGTGTGTACTGGGCAAATTTTTTAACTTTAAAAAAATATCAGCGGCTTCGCTTTCAGCATAGCAGAATATTCTTTGCTTCTCTCATTCATTGAGAAACGAAACACACAGAATAACATACACAGTACCGAACCGATATTCAAACCGAAGAATTCCAAACGAAGTTCTATTTAAATTTGAATGAATCGACCATTCATATCGAAAAGATGAACAAAACAGTCCAATCGAAACGAGGCGTAATATAGCGTGATGCTCAAAACACTGATGAAAAGATCAATTTCCGCGCATGCGCGCATGATACTCGTTGAAAATATCAATGCGCAACCAAAACAAATGTTCTCTCATTTCCGTTCTTGGCGGCAAAGATTTGGCGATCCTAAGAGGAACGAAGTAGATGTGCACCGCATATTTACGGATCCTATATGGTAGGGAATGAGGACGCTTCTCATTGGTTCTCAATGTCACGTGACTTGGCTTACTTTTAAATGACGTCATAACTCCACTCTTAGACGGGATTTTTATTATGAATCTGCTATCGCATCTTGAAGAGATCAAAACTCTCTTCTAATTATGGTTATGACATGATGAATGCATTTTTAGAATAAAACAAATAAAGGACGAACCTTCAGCATTGGTGAGTACTGTTTAGTTAGGGGTCTATTCTGGTACCCCCGGTTGGGTTGGGTTGGGTTCCGTTGTTAACATGCGGAACCCAACCCGGGGTGGGGGGGTTCCAGAATAGACCCCTTTCAAGCAAACCAAGTCACGTGACATTGAGAACCAATGAGAAGCGACCTCATTCCCTACTATGTATGATCCGTAAATATGCGTGTGCACCGTAGACTCCACTTCAACCTTTTCAGCTTCCTAAAGCGCTCAATTAATCCTTACACTCACACGTATATAATTATACATCTTATGGACGAGTTTTTTGTTTTGTTTATTTACATTAAAATGCGGTGACTACGTAATTCCGGTGTAATGCTAAGTCAATGGAATCTTCAAAGCGGAAGTCCAAAAGCCATGCAAATAAAGTCGAGGTTTTTAATGTAAGTAAACAAAACAGAAAACTCGTCTATTGTCTTTCGGTGTGCAAAGGATTAATACATATGTACAGTAACGTAATTTCACTGCTGGCTTGGGACGAAAATGCAAATAAAACCCATTAAACGTGATTAATACATACATATTGTATTTAATTTTACAAAACGATCAATATAAGCGTAGTAATGTAACAGAAATGACGTATAATTTTTTTGTAGATGATAATTGATAACAGAAACTAACTTTAATCGAAGTTTGACTGGACTTGTGATGGCCGCGGGAAATCATTGTGTTCATTTGGATACGCAGTCAGACCCTTTTTATTATCTCTCAAATGAAAAGTAATGCTTCTAGAAATTCACATAAAGTAGGACATCGAGTGTTGCGTTGCAATCTCAGTGTTCTCAAGATTTTACTATGTTTCTTTGTCATTTCTTTAACGGTTAATCATAATATCTGCTTCCACTACATATTACTGATGGCAGATTTGTATGGCTTAGAATTTATCATGATGAAAAAACAAACATTTTATCAAGTCTAATGTTGAGTCTGCGCATTTTCGATTCATTCATGGCAAGGCATCCAGATATATATAATGATTACTGGTCATGTATTTTTATTACACCTGCATTTTCTGAATTATTGCCCTTTTCCGAGTATGGAAATGCGACAAATATCCTGATCTACTTGCCGAAAGAAAACCTGTGATTTTTATTTTATTACATCGTTATGTGATAAGCATGCAAAATTTTCATGCCGTTTCATGATTTTTCAAAATTTTTCTGACTTCTTCCGTTTGAATAGATATCTTGTAAGTATTAGTTTGCATGTTATAAAGTTGCTAGTTGCTTCAGCTCTTCTGTATAATGATTGATGTAAGTAATTTTTTCTATACTGAATTTTTGTAACCTTCCAGCAAGCGCGTGTATGCAGGAGATAATTGTATTGTGCATCATATTACATACTTTTATCGTTCTTTTATAAATTTAAGTGCAATTTTTATTTATATATAAACAAAGCATATATAACAAACATTATTTATTGTATTTAATTATGTTTGTTTAGTATAAAGCTAATAAATACAGGTTACCTAAATAAAAGTTTCATTTAGTTTTGTAATACAACACAATATCAGTCACGGATCTAGGTATCATCTTTGACACTAAACTTGATTTTTCCCAACACATTAATTCCATGGTCTCTAAGGCATATCGTAGACTTGGAATTCTTAAACGCAAAACTAAGGAATTTTCGAGTGAAATTGCCCTGAAGGTTTTAAACTACGCTCATGTACGATCCAGTCTGGAATATTGTAGTATCATTTGGGATCCCATTTACCGTAATAAAATTGAAATTATTGAGCGAATTCAAAACAACTTCTTGCGATATTTGCTTTACAAGAAAAATGGAATTTACTTACAAGATGTATCTTCTTCCTATCTACGTGATATGTTTAATATACCTAGTTTGTGTTCCAGACGAGATGTTTCTTGTGTTCTTTTCTTCTACAAGGTAATAAATGGTTCGATCGATTGTACTGATATACTGAGCGCTATAAATTTCGCTGTGCCTGCCAGATCTTTGAGGAACCAGGGTTCGTTTCCTAATGTGTATTCTAGATTTAAGTATATTGACAGGTTCTCGTTGTATAAATTTTATAAGACTTTTAACAAGATCTCTGGTGAACTGGACATTTATCATATGTCTCCTACTGTTTTTAAATCGAATTGTTTTCAACTTTTATATACATGACCTGATTTCTTTTTCTTTTCTTACACTTGACTATACATGTTAAGATTTTTGTGCGTTGATCTAGTGTTTGTGTGTGTTTGAATTTTTGACCCTTGCTTTTTTTTAATGTTTTTTTTTATTTGGTGTTCTACATTTTTAAAAATATATTGTGTGATTTTTTTTTCCGTAATTCTATTTTGACGGTGAGCGGCATGGACTTTTGGAGCCTCGGTGTGTTTTTGGTGCTTTTGTAATTGCATGTTTTCATTTTAAAACATTTATGTGTTTACATTTTTATAATTGATGAGGTTTTGAGCTTGGAACTGTTGTATTCTCTGCAGTTACTTTTTTTTGTGTGAGAGTGTGTGTTTTAATTCACTTTGTGACTTGTGATTTTGTATGCTTTTATCATTCACTCTGTAAATGGAGTCATCTTTGTAGTGTGCTTTCTTTGAATAAATAAATAAATATAAATATGCAATACAATGCACAATATTAGTATCTCCTACATACGCACGCTTTCTGGAAGGTTAAATGAAAATATCCAGGCTACTGGAAAGTGCCGGAAAATTCTAATATCCTGTCATCAAACCGCATTCAATTTGGATTTTTAATACTCGGTTGTAGTTATTTCAATGTCTATACATTCCCCATACGTCTAGTAAAGGTTTTAATGTTCCTTAGGATGGAAAATGTCACTTCTACTAATTTTTGTGTCGCTTATGGTTACCTGGTATCTATCTTAATATTAATACATAAGTTATGGTATATAAATATTTTTTTTGAATTCTCCGAGATGAAAAACATTGTCATTGGAAAAATTAAAAATAACAAAAAAATTCGACGGGAGGCTGTCTCTGCGAAACGGCCGCTGGGATTGAGGGGCGTAAAGTTGCTTACCTTACTCAACTGTGACTTTCTGTGACTAAAGTAGCTCTATGTGACTGAAGTAACTCTTTATGACTCTGAGATTATGTGACTAGAATAGCTCTTAGTAACTCTCAATTTATGTGACTGATTCGTAATTTTGGTTGGGGTTTTTTCCGCGAAAAATTATTCTTGTTGCATTCGATTTCGTCTCCTCTTCAACAAATCACTTCGCTGACTCATTTTGGCAGTTTATAGAAATTTCTACGAAACAAAATTTAGAAAATCCAGTTAATATACCGCTCACAATCAATTGCAGCAAGCGACTGAGGCCGCCAGACAGTTAGGTATGAGAAAGCGCGGAAAGCTAGGTTGGTCACTGCGTGCGCGCGCATCGGTCGCTGTGACGTCATCAAAATTCTTCGTGATTTTCACCAACTTTGCAACTCGACTGCGACTAAACCGTAATTCCAAATTCTTTTGCAATCTTCAATGTCCACCTTTCTCTGTTAAATTAAACTAAAACCAACTCTCTGTTATTTGGTTGCTGAGCTATAAACGTTTAACTTTACCACGAAAACCGTCATAATTTTTTCCTTCTCCAATACCCCATTAGACCACTATGGAGGGACTAAAGCTTACGTCAATAATAAAAAGCTTTCATTGTCTGAGAAATGGCTTCTTTCTCCGATTAAACATTTTCTTGTATGTGTTTCGAGTCTTATTATAAAACATTCCGATCTGTAAGTTATGTAGAAGCTTTCAATTGATTAATGTTTACCCAGAAAATCATAAATTTAACACAACTCTGGCTTATTTGCGTGTTCTAAGTTCTACCTAATTCGAGTTCGAATATGCGCGAATGCTGTAAATCTTTTCAAGTTATTTTCTTACTAGAAATTTCATGCCTCACGATTAGAAGTCCACTGAGTACGGTTCCAAATTTCTTTAAGTCAAATGTGATAAAATAGAATTATCTCAATTTATTCTGCATTTTTTTAATCATTTACGAAGATATCAAGCTGGCAAACTACGCTTATTTGTCAGTCGTCAATTCGAAATCTTCCGATATGCCGAAGTGTGTTTTTGAGGCAGGAAGGTGTGTGGTGTTTAGCATTTGCGGGTGGAAGTAAGAGACGCCCCTAACTTTTGAAGGAGTGCACATGTCCCCTTGAGTGGCTTTCAGTGAGTAAATATACTCGGCTTTTGTCGAGAACTATCGCTGAGAAGATATGTTGAGTCCCAAAGGTGGCCCACTGTTTGCATGTTAAAAAGTTGAACGGCATTGGCAAATGCTATGGAATTTTCTTGAATTGTATTTTTACTTGAAAAGTCAATGCTCTATGTTCAAGTTAGTGTTCGCACTTCCTTTTTTATTTGCTAAGAAAAAGAAAGTTAAAAGTTAATGTTTCTAGTTTAATTTCTGTTGACTGGATTTTGAAATAAGTTCGCGGGTTAGAAATTGTAAATTTCGAAAATTTTTATAGTGTTTCGAGGCTTGTTATTTTATTTGTATTAAGTATATTTTTGATTCAAAATGTGTCGAAATTTCTATTTTATACAATGCATCGAATATTTATACATGGTATCAAACTTTTATACCTTTTTATCCTATTTTAGTCCAATATCCGAACCTCATTTCATCATATTTAAACTACCGAAATTATCAGCTGCGCTCTTAACTTTCTTCTTAGATGTCTGGAATCTGTTTTTCATCTACTAAATTATAAAAAAAAACATATCTTATATCTCTCATATCTACTAAAAACATATATAAATATATCTAAAAACATATCTATCTATAAACATATCTCTTTCACAACTTCAAATATTATTCCTGAGACTAGACGTCGCTTTTGTATTAGGATATTTATAAATAGAAACGATAGCTTCTTTAGAATCCCATTTAAAAAACGGTTGAATCAAAAGTAAGACAAGAATTGAGCTCGCTACTTATGAGCCCTTTGTTTATTTTGTGATAGGATTGGATTTTATACAAAAGTTCTATTTCTGTATGAATTACGAAATATATTAATCTTTCCAGAGCTGTGTTTTGACGTCTAATGCAACTATTTGGAAGCAATAGCTTGTATTACTCCATTGGCTGAAATTCATATTAGCCCAAATAAAGGCTAAAAATCTTGATCATTTATCATGATTTATTTATGGAAACCAAATTTATAATCTGTAATCTTACCATTGGAATGCTAATGCAACACAATGGGTAATTGATTCCCTAGAACAGAATGATATCGAATTCATATCTTTGACGGCCTTAACAATAATCTAACTGTCGATGTTGTGTGGTGTTGTACGTGTATTCGTCTTAATAAAACGCATATTCGTGATAAGGAACCTTTAGTACTCTGAGATAAATCGATTGATTGCGTGTGTGCTTGATGCATATTTTCCCATAAAACGTAAACTCAAATGGAAGAGCACCACCTCTAAAATTATATTATGGAAGTAATCCAAACTAAAGGAGGGCCACAAACAATATATTTCTCTCACTTCCCGAGTTCTTTTCATGGCGATATATTATGCAATAGCATACATCAAACGTGAAGCTCATGTTAATCGTAAAACTTCATAATCGACTTGGATGTGCGTGAATGTGCTTTTACTTTAACTGACTGCATAATATGGGTTAAATACGACTACATTTCGCCGTGTGGAATTTCGACATTTCCATTTTTCAAAATCTGTCTTTTATATCTTCGCTTGATCGAATTGCTATTCGGTATTGATTGTTATTGTTTGGAAACGCACCTCTTTCATGCTGAGGTGAAAATGTCTAAAGTTCATTTTTCTTTTATCTATAGCTAAGATAACGTGAAACATTAAACATTTTGATAAGAAAGGCGGAGGGTAATTTTAATTTAAAATAAATTGAATCTTGGATTGAGGCTTTGAGTCTTGGATAAATAATTCAAATGTATTAATTATTCTTGTTCTATTTAAATCTTTATGTACAATACGAGTGATTAAAGCTTCTCTAAAACGGTTACTCATTCCTTCCATTATATTTTACGCCTGTAGAGTAACAATTTGATTGCATAAAATTTATTATAAAGAAATGAATCTCATTTCAAAAAATGTCTTAATGAATTTCTTAACATTTCAAAATATTCACTATCAAAGCAGTCAATTGTACTCGGAAAACAATGCGTTTTTGGAATTATTTTTCTCTGTCTGGCTACTTAAACCAGAACTTAATTGCTTTTCACTCGAGCTTCTAAAATCCGTCTCACGTTCCTGGATGTTTCCATTCTTATTTTGTGGAATTTTATTCTATGGACATTTTTTAATTTAATAGTTCGAAAAAGAATTCCGAACTAAATAAACTCAAAAATGTGTGCTCTATTTATAATTTAATACAAGCGAAGAGAATTTTCATATGTATCTGTTGTGAAATAGTTTATGAAAATAAAGTGGAAATTTTAATAGGGTCGATTTCTCTTAATATTAACGTCAAGAAAAAGCATAATCCATTAATTGATAATTATTAATTTTATCAACATAATTAGTCAGATAATACTATGGTTTTAATGTACTCATTTAATTCTTTTTCTGTTCTTTTATCACTTTTTCAGCTGAATTTTCAGGTTTATTTCTTCCAATGCATTTTAGAGTCGGCCAAGTGTTTTAATTAATTTTATTGCTAAATCTTTGTCACAATATAATTCACCGTAATGCGAAAGTTCTAGACTGCTGTTGATTGTGGTAAAACATAACAATCGCAAATAGCTGGTTATTTTAAATGAATTTCTTTTCTTAAAAATTATTCAGATATTTCTATAAAGAAACATTCCCGTGCTTTTCAGAAATTCAGTTTCTTTCACGCAGTGTTTGTGTTTCTTACGGATTCTTTTCAGGAAGAAAAATTCGATTTGAAATATAATTGGATATATATAAATCTACTTTATCAAAATAAAGTTCGCTTATATACATAAGTTATCTATTGTAAATAATAGGTTAAGCATAATGTAACAAAATTTTGTTAAAGAATAAAATAAGCAACTACCTTTATGTTCTATTTTATTATTGCTCTTGGTGCAAATTATGCATTTTTACAAATGTGTTATTTTTTTTTCATGTCTTATTGCATGCTTTCATATTTTTAGATTGAGTTTAACTCCTTTTTAATTTTATAATCTTTTCCGTTTTCGATATATTTAAAATTTGAATATATATTTAAAATTTAAATATAATTTAAAATTGAAATAATAAAATTGTAATTTTAGTTGGCCTGAATTAAAACGTAGTAATACCTTCATTTATTTTTTATCTTGTAAAAATTTGGAATTGTAAAGAATATTCTTTTGTTTGCATATTGTCTTTGGACAAAAAAAAATAATTTTGCCTTCTGTTTTTCAAAAGGGGCTTCTTGCAAATAAAATGTGCTATTTTAAAATGGTTTTATCATATATCGAAAAATAATAGCCAAAACGACAACTTGCAGATACGTCTTCTAATTATTTTTATATTGAACTTTCTCTGCTCGAAAATTATCTCGAAAATTTTATTTTACAATTGAAGAAGCAATAAAAATAAATTGACATCTCATTATTTTAGCGTGTCTGCTGTTGAAATATCAAGACGAAATTTCTTTTCATTTGCTGTGACAAGGAAATGTACCACTGACATAACCAAGTTACCTAGAAGTGTTATTCCGTCCCTTTCACTTATCCAAGAACCCGGTCGTTGACTGTGTTCTTTATGATCGCAATTTATTGGATAATAAACTGCTGGGTGGACGTAATTCTCACCCAACACGTACCCAAGCATTCATTAGGTGTCATGCCTCATAACGTATACCTCCGAAATTCACCTGTCCTAGTCGCGTGCTAAATCTAATCATATGATATGTCTCCCAATAGTTGTGGACTGTCCCTCCCATATTTTCCACCTTTTAGTGTTGAAACGCTGGGTGGGTTGTCCAGTTGTAACTGATGCCGGGGGATTTAAGTTGTATGCGTGACACGTAGACACAAACATGGGTTTCTACTCTGTCAGCATGTTCCTTAGCCAAGTGTTCGGATCATTGCTTGAATGTGGGTGGTGTCTTAATTTGCTGAGGTATCTTCCTCTTTATTTTTCACGGATGAAATGAATTGCGCATCTGAGCTGGACGCCTTTCTTTTATGATTCTGCTACTTTTGATGTGTTTTATTTGACGGCTGGGAAAATTTACAATACATGAGATGGCTGGAACACGAAGTTTTATTTCTAAATAAGTAAAAAAAGAGGGGGTAAAAAGTCGTGACGGGATTTTCTTTTTCTGCTTTTCCTTCATTACCAGTTTTCTCCTTTTCCTTTTTATTCATTCTCCTTCCAGTTTCACTTTAATTACAATTTCCGGGTTGCCTTTATGGTCTCTGTGGCGATTTTTGAGGACAGGAATGAAGACATTAGATGCGTTCTGATTTGATGCTCCCTTTGAAGGAGAAAGGACATTTTCGTTAAATTTCAAGTTCGTCTCCCATTTTAAAAAGACGAGAACTCTGTTCTGTTGAATTTCCTACTACTACTTTTCTGGTCTGCTTTGTTTAGTGTGTAATTAATAGACTTTGTATTAAAAATATTTGTATTTGACATTCTATTCTCGTGGTTTAATAATTATCTTATTATTAAACCACGAGAATATAGCCTAATAATATGCAGCTGATATTTCCCGAGAGATATTTTCTTAACTTCTAGAGTTTGATAGTGAATTCTTTTAAATGTAATTACAGGAAAACGGTTTAAATCTTTTTATCTTATAAATATTATAATGATCATTACTGTTGACTATCCCATAAAGTAGATTAATTTACCTTGCAGATGTTATTAATGTGATCGTTATGAAAGAACTTTAAGTTAGTTTTTAAACACGTATTGATTGAGACAATGCATGATTATTCATAGGAATTAAATGCATACTGTAAATGAGTAAGAACGTATTTCTGTCGTTGAATATAGCTTCCTAGAATTTATTATGTCGTATAATATTTGCACTTAACATTTTTAAGAAAATTCTATTTAACTCGAATTCACATGTCTATAGTTGCTTATTATTAGGTATTTGATTGTCTACTTTTTCTTTTTGATTTGTTCCCTCCCTATGTCTCAGCTGATAATTATCAACGCTTCAGATCATAACGTTGTATGAGTAGGAGGTAAATTTATGAAGCACGCTTTTGATCTCCGACTTAATATTTGATGCTGTGTCGTTTACACTCCAAAATAATGTGTAAAGGTTTCATAGGAACATTAACAGTCTCTTGCAACTTGTTCGTTTCAGGTATAAAATATTCAAACCAATAGGGAGAGATCTTGTTTCATAAAAACTACTGGATCGTACGGTTCTTTGTTGTAAAGCCGTTTTTTTTCCTCTTTCTTATCTTTAATGGTCTCGGCTAAGTATGTCTTTAGTTCTCATGAAAGCTTCTTGTCTTTTCATTTATGATGTTTCTCATAGTGAAGATAAATGAACTTGTCTCAAACATTCTGGTCTTGCCGGGAACTTTTTATTACATTTAAGCAATTTATTTCGCACTATTTTATTTACGTTTCATTGTGCACTTTGGAAGCCCTGAGGTCATTTTGTATACTTTATTTTTTACTTGCTTGGGATGAAATATGAAAAAGAAGAATGTCCCGAAATATATTTTTTTTACATTGTTATTGATCCTTCTTTTTATTGAATATAATACCTTTTAATGTCACGTTCAATAATTTCTTGGAATCTTTATTATGAAGACACTGTTTTAGCCAAGGGAAGTTTCTTCTGTTTTGTACTTGCAATATTTTGCATAATTGTCTCGCGGGTAAAGTGGAAGTAGCGTATTCACGGAAGAAATCCATTGTACCAGAACATAAATTCGTAATCAGTTTCAGATATTCTGATTGAAAAGTATTATCGCATTCGAATTTCCATTTGCCTAGAGCTAGAATATGAAATAGGATGGTAAATATTTTCTGAACAGAGAGTCAATATGTTATGTCGCATATGCAGCTGGATTTTTGGGAAGGTTATTTTGAAAAATCTATTTAGTCTGTATTGTTGAGAAGTTGGGAAATTAAGATTTCAATCAGTTTGAATTACATTAAACATTGTCCACCTTTAAATCTGCTAAGAATTATGTAGAAAAATAAATTGAATATTCGTTTCTTTATTTCATATTCGTTTTGCAAGGTTTCCCCCCTGTAAATTATGTTTTTGATTTCTTGCAATTATGAAATGTATTGTTAATGTATTGATATCTTTCGAGTTAAAATTAATAACATTGATTAATTGAGTGCATGTTCATATAGGTAAATGTATTAATGTTATCCCTTGCTATGTATGGAAGAAATTAATAATCGTGTAATTATATTCTAGAAAAGTAAGACACTCAGTCTGCTACAATTGAGACATCTCTGGGCTCAAGCTTATTAAAAATTTCTAACTTAGAAAACTTTTAAAAAACTTAACATTAGAAAAAAACCCAGAAAGACTAGCTACTCTATTTTCCAAAGTTGTATGTTACAGATTTTTAAAAGCTATTGTTTCAACTACTTAAATTTTTTCAAAAAATTCGATAACCTGTTTACCAAAAATTATTATAAAAATTACTGTGGTTGGATATGGTTAAACCGAATTTTATGATTACCTGAACAAGAAATAAAATATTTATGTGACTTATCCAGATACTTTGTGCTGTTCACTTATTGGAAGTAAGATTTGAAGCAATGATACTGATTGTACAATCAGAGAAACTCTCATCTCTGAGTTTTGCAAAACATTAATGAAATATGCTTTAATTTAGATAAAATTTAGCACGCTATGCAAAAATAATCAAAAATTTGGTTTATTTTTTTAGTTAGTCACACTAAATGAGAATGGAATCTTTGGAATTAAATCCCCTTTATTTATTTTAAATATATATAAAATTTTGGGATCAGAAAAAAACTTCGCGTGTGGTAAAACAAAGTATACTAATCTAAAATTAAAAGCTTATCAGTATTTTTACTGAAGTGACCAGATTTTTTTAAACTTAATCCAGTGCGCTCCATAAACCGATCGTACATACCCGGTCGCTGACTGAAAGGAGGTATTGGACAAAATCCAATAAGTAAATAAAAAAACTCTTAACAATAGAATAGTTAATTATTAAGTTTTAAAGAAAAGTGCAGGAAAGATATCAAGCATCCATATATCTATATAACAACAAACATACAAAAAACACATCGAAATACAAGAATGAAAAGACATGCAATTATGGAAAGAATGTCATAGAATATTGCTCATCCGGGGCGGAGGGAGAAGTAATTTAATGATGTTCAAAGGGCGGTGTTTCTTCTATATAGTTTTCTCGTTGACGCAGCTTATGTACGAAGCAGAAATAAGCTTGATCCTTTTTTACACCTTTTTATTTCCATAATTTGTGATCCTATTGTGTTTTTTCCAATTTTTGTATTTGTGTTATATATTATTTAGCTGTTAATTTAATTTTCCCTTTTGGCTGATTCTTCCAAATTGGTCATAGTAAGGTGACCGTATTCATTGTAAAATGAAAAATGGGAAGGATAATTCTCCAAAAGCACTCTTTTAAAAATTAAATCTAGTTCATCTTTTTCTAAATGAAATATTAATTCTTAAATGGAAAACGGGACAATCTAGCCATTTAAATCCGAGAGTCGAAAATATGGACTGTTCCGGATTATTCTGACAGACTTTTCACTTTAACTCATTTTATTTCTTTTTATTACCAGTATCTAGCTGATAACTGAAATTCAGCAAGATAAATGAGCGAGAACTTCTTTTCTTAGCTAGTGTACGCATGAATTTGATCAGCTAAGGGAAATTAATAAATTCTCCTTAGCTGAATTTGTTGTGGAGTTAATATAGATATTACGTGCCATGCAAAGGAAGTATCTGCCCAGCAATGCAGAATGCCGCATTCCTTCTTGGAATTTTTCTACACGCTTTTCAGACGGGCGCTGAAAGTCTCGTGAAGATGAAATGATGTTCTGTCTGATAAATCTTATGCAAGACACGTCTGTCGGTAACGATGAATAAGGCGGAATATTAGAAATCTTGCATAAGAGCTCCACCCAACTGTTAGACAGGACATGTGGGTGGAATTGTACATGATCCGAGATTTGCTTATGGAAACTTGTTGACCTCACATTAGACTCGTTAGAGATATGGCCATCAGAGGCAAAAGAAAAAAAAAGATGTGCCTTTTTTATTTTATTTGAATAGTTTGATGTATCTTTGAATCTAGGTACTAGGTATACACACATGCTGTGAACTGCGGTTTATTCTTTGAAGATGAATGTTTCTGACGATAAGAAATTTTTTTTTAAGACTGTAGATTTCAGCTGATAGACTTAAGCTTTTGCTTACCAATTAATATAGTGAAACGTGGTATTATGCACTCTTCATTTTGTCGAACATGTTTTTGAGAGTCTTAGAGAAATATATAACTCTATTATAATCGCGGCATTGTATTATTTTACCTCGAACCTTGGGCTATTTTGTTAAGCGCTAACATACCTTCTAGAGCAGTGGTTCCCAACCCATGGGCCGTGGATAGCGTATTAGTGGGCCGCGGAACGTTAGTCAAGAATCAAAGGGGTCTATTCTGGTACCCCCCCGGTTGGGTTGGGTTCCGTTGTTAACGTGCGGAACCCAACCCAACCGGGGGTACCAGAATAGACCCCAAAGTTATGGGAGTTAGTAGGTTTTTGTTTTAGGTGCTACTTTCCGAAAATTGCTATCGAGAACCAGTGGATCAGAAATCCTTCTGAAGACTACATAAAAAACAGTAAGTACGATCAAATGAACTATCATGCGACCAGACTCTAAAATCGTTTTTTGGAACAACATCAGTATTTACGTTCCTGATAAATGTTTGGCAACAGTATCCAGCAATTGCCAAACTTACAATGAGACATTTCATGTGGTTCTCGAGCACTTATCTGAGTGAACGTGCTTTCTCAACTTTAGTTTTTTTTGAAACATAAGTACAGAAACAAACTGACTTTAGAAAGCGACTTGAGGCTGAAACTGTCAAGTTTTAATACAGGTAAAGCCTCTCTCATAGGGGACAAAAAACGTCAAAAATTCCATTAAGTTTTATGTTGAAACTTGACCGCTTGTTTTTGAGTTTTCTTATATTGTGACAATCAAATAATAACAATAAAGTTTTTTACTTTATAATCAATATATTTTTAATGCTTTTACAGCAAGCTTTACTAATTTCTGACTTATACATGTATTTTTTTTACTTGTATATTTGGTTAGTGGGCCTCAAAATATTTTTTACACTACAGGTGGTCCGCACAACCAAAAAGGTTGGGAATCGCTGTTTTAGAGGATTAATAGACACTTTCAATTTGATTCAGTTACTTATTCACATACTATTTAAGAGGAATTAATTAATCTTTTTTTACTTTAATGTTTATTTAAATTCTTGAGAAATAAAGATATTTTCATTTCTTGTAAATCATTTTTTTTCTCCAGCGCTTACTTTCACAGTTTAACGAATATTTGAAAGAAAGTCGCAAGATGCTAACCTAACTAAAATTTAATTTTGCAGTTTATAGTACATTTTAGTTGAAATTTTAATAGTGAATGCTCCTATTAATTTTAAATTAAGAGTTAATACTCTCGCTAATTTTTAATAAATCTACTTTAAATAATTATTTTAGAAAATCTTTAATTTCTATTTTACCTGTTTCTCTAAAAAGGAAAAGTGGTCTTTATTCATGTTATTGCCATTGCATTACCTATGTGTGTTATTAACGTTACCTCAAACATGAACTGCAAAATATCGGCTTTTAGATAATGAATATAATTTTATCATTTTTTATACCAACCTCGATTTTTAATCTAAACACCGTTTCTCAAGTCGGAATGTACGAGCTTTCAGAAACGTGCTTCCAAATATGAAATGCAATTCACTGAAAACAAGAAAACTGACGCAGAATGAAAATCTTCTACTTTCGTTGTTTGAAAAGGATTCAAAAGCCAAGGCGGTAACAATAGTTTTGAAGATCTATTATGTCTTGTCAAGGGAGAAATTCTTGAAACGGGTATCACAAACCCATGAATAGATTATATGTATAAGGTCAAATACTTTCATAATGTTAATAACAGGAGGACCCTAGGTCAGATTGAGAAAAAAACCCATCTGCTGCTTCTTTTAGACGGGAATTTTCTCATCAGTTTCTGTCATCACATTTTTGAAAGCCTTTGTTTTTTGTTTCTGTAATTACATATTTTCTTTTTTTCTAAATTTTCTTTCTGATTTCATCATAATTAGTTTCATAGCTATTAATATATTTTTCGGAACGCTATTAATTAAGTCCAATTCAAAATTTTATTAAGCGAAAATAATTTTGCTTACGAAAGCTGTATAAATATTGGATTTTTGAAGTGTCTTTTAATTCTCGGCGCAAAGAGGGCTCTGAAAATTTCAAATGATTAATGCTAATGGAAATAATGAAAATACTAATAAACTTTTATATTAATATCATTGAAATTAGCCCGCAAGAAACCTCTTTGAAAATGGATTGAATTGAGACTTATAGGATGCATCGATTGCAACGATATTAAATATTTCGGTTCAGTCTCCTTTACTTGATCTAATTTTTGGAAGAATACTAGAAAGTAACTGTGAAAGAAATCCATTAAATACATTCTAATAGAACTGTGTAAACAACTCTGGTATTGGAGTTTTCGTAGGAAATATATTCAAGAAAATTTACAATTATATTGAAAAGATTTTATTACTATCTGTGTTTCTACTTGTAATTGAAAAGTATTTTTTTTTAATTCTCTTTCAAAATTTTAAGTTAATCTTATTATAAATAAGCAACTTAGATTTTCGACTAACACTGTTTCATGACGGTTCTATTTTAAAAATGATTTATTTTGCTGAATATTATTTAATGCATTTTTCTATTTATAAATTCAGTTTTGAATGTATGTAGACTAAAAGCCTTATATTTGTCTTTAGAACAAAACTAAATTTGCACTTCAATATTTCCCAAATTAAGCCTGTGTGAACTTGGATTATTTCATTCTAGATGTGATGTTGATAAATATATGAAAATTAGGCTGCTATTATCTAATGTTTGCCTGTTCATCAGTTCTCACTGACATTCATGTAATTTTGCAAGGTCTGGTCAATTGATTTTAATATTTTTATATAAAGTGAATATTCGGATGAAATTTAAGGTAATTACTAACGAATTAACACTGTAATATTCGTTCTAAATCTACATTGTATTTTCAGAAAGACTACTAATCTTTTTTTAACCTTTATAAATACGAACTCTAAAGCACACAATATTCATAGTTGATTTGGCTTACAATTATAAAGATATTCGAAATTATCATACTGAGAAAGGTCAAATTACCGTTTTCCAATGGCAGTTTTATTATATCAGCGAAATTTCGGTACTGTTACTGCTAAAATATATATAAAATATGTTTGTTCAAGCTCATTTTATAATTGATAGTCTCTTTGTTATAGAACCAGATCTGGTGCTATTCATTAACTTAATTCTGATCCATAAGCGGTTTAACAAGACCAGACATTCAATTAGCTCTTTATTCTGTTATTGATTATGTTTTGACTTTCTCGTATACGAAGTATACAGAGAGAAAGTATTGTAATCGTCAAAAAATTCGAACTCGAGATTTTGACGAATCTCCACGTTTTAGACCTCCCTGAGTCCGAAAAACGCAATTGGAATTATGTCTATCTGTCTGTGTGTGTGTGAACACGATAACTCGAAAACTATTAGAGCTACAGGGATGCAATTTGGTATGTGATCTTTACACATAATTTGTAGATTTCTATCAAATTTTTGACAAAATCCGTCTACGGAAAGTGTATCTGTCCGTGTTCATGTCAACACGATAACTCAAAAACTTAAATAGCTAGATGGATAAAATTTGGTACACAGTTTTATCATTAGGAACGTAGGTCCGTATCAAAGTTTGGACCAAATCCGTCAAGGGGTTGACTGTCTGTCAGTCTGTATAATCGCATACTTTTGAACGCCATAACTT
Source organism: Araneus ventricosus (assembly GCA_013235015.1). Taxonomy (NCBI): domain Eukaryota; kingdom Metazoa; phylum Arthropoda; class Arachnida; order Araneae; family Araneidae; genus Araneus; species Araneus ventricosus. Next base: position 4,488,351 of record BGPR01000001.1, read on the forward strand.
AACAAAATTACTTAGATAGTGAAATTTTGAATGTGGCCTTCTAACTTTAATTGTTGATTTGTGTAAAATTTTTGTGTCAATCGGTTAAATAAGACGTTCAAATTGCATTTTCGCTGTCTTCACCATTCTACTACGAAAAAAAAATCCCGACCGATATGTTCTGTTTTCAACTCTACTTCCGCCTTGCACGTCAAACCACGAAACTCGCGGTATAACGTTTCGCTTATTTTTTTCTCCACTGCTTTAGGGACGCTTGTTCGTTTTACTGCCTTTTAGCTTATTTTTTCTCTACATGTGTTAGAGAGTGTACGAGAAAGTTTGGGGGGACCACTTCCGCTGGTTTTCTCTTCATATCAAATGCCAAATCTTCAAGAAAGCTATTGCCGACGAAAAGTGAATGCAATTGCGTTGTTCGATGTCTTGTTAACTAACTAAATAAATTATAATAAAAATGAGATAATATTTGCTTTCTTTTCATTAAACGATTTTAACTTTAAGAACTGATAGTATTTTCATTTTATATAAATAACTTTGAATAGAGCTTTCAGAATGCCATTTACCATTCAGCTTAGTAATCTAATTATTTAGGAAGAGTGTTCTCCATATGCAACTGGATGTATAGCTTATTGGAAAATTAGATTATAGCAAAGGGAAAACTAGAAATTTCTCTCATATCGGAGTAATTGAATGATACAGGGAAGGGGCTGTCTGGGAGAACCTTTTGTTATGCTTCCGAATGGAATTAATTACAATTTGCGTTATCTAGTCGATTCTTTCATTGCTTTCCAAGTTTGTACTTATCAATCTAAATACAATATATTATTACTATTTTTGATTACGTTATTATTTCAAAATGTTTTATTTGTGAAATTACTTACCTTTAGAATTTAGTTACGATCGATTGCAATTCTGGTGTTAACTTAATCTTGGAACTAGTACTAAAACTTTTCCTATTGACTAGAAGTTTTTGTTTTAAATTCTGCCTATTACAACGAATTATGCATGGGATTCTTATAATCCTGGTCTTACTATCAAGTAAAGGTGATATTATGTAAAAAAAGCTCTTTCTTTTCCTAGCTAATTAAGTTCCAGCTTCATGTCTGTATATCCTAAATTTTATTACATATAGGATATACAGACGGTTTACATAGGATAGGACATAGGATATACAGACAGATTTAAGAAGACATCGGTACAAACTACGCAGTACTATAGAAAAAATATAACAGACAACTATAGAGCAAATATTTGTATCACATTATAAAATAAAATTTTGTGACAAGTTTTACGTATCATCAGTGAAACGGGTTCACTTTAAAAATTTCCATTTCAGCATATAGATTAGGTGGTGTTTAAAAAAGAAGTTTATTGTGATATTGAACTACATAGTTGAAATTACTAAAATATGTCTCGTATTTAAATCGGATATGGAGTATTTTGATTAAAGGGAAAAAGTTTTACCTTGACGTTCTCTGAGACAATGTTTTGTTATAATTCTAAAACTACGGAGACCGGTTATTGTCCGTCATAGTCCAAATTTTCCCCCCAATGATTAGCACATAAGAAAAGTTCGACATTCGTAAGTAAGTCCACTCCTATCTTTAAGCAGCTGAAAGTTTTCGTTTCACGATTTTATAGGCTAATAATATGAGCTTTAATGATTTTATGTATTAAGGTATCCGACTGGGTTCGGAGAAAAAATTATAAGAAAGCATGCACAAAAAAGACTTACAGTGCTAAATAACAAAAATAGACTTAAATAGTCACAATTAGGTATAAAAATTCATATATAATCGGACATTTTTGAAAATAATAATTTTTAAAAAGAATTTTAATGTTAAGAAAAACAGCATAATTGAAAAAATATGGGACATATTTCATTTTAATTTCGCATGCCTACTTCTCAAACTATCTACAATGTAATAGACCACAAGATAAAATTTATTTTAATAAATAAATATTTTAAACATTCAAAGTTGGCGGAATTGATTTTTCGCTAAAATTATCCTATGTTTCGAACTGAAAGTGACTTTAAAACATGGCTAAGTAAAGTTATCATAAAATCTGCGGTCTATTACACCCTCAATGTTTTATGACACGTGTGTACCAAATTTCAATGAATTGTGTTGGAGATATCACGTTTTTCGTGGACCAATTATAGTGAAATTTTCATTTTTCAGAAAACTCATTAAAAATATAATAACACATTATTTCAAATAAATATCAAGGAATGAAATATTCAAGGAATGAGAATTACAACAATGACTGTTTTAGAATTTTAAAAGTTGTGGCTTCATTTTTAGATCATAAAGTTTTGGAATTTTTCTTCTAAAATCCCTTTTTCAACCTAGTCGGATACCTTAAGTACTTTTGAATGTGTGAACTTTGGTTAATTTATATCACGAAACAATCTTGAACAGTTTTTGACATAGCTTTTGGCTCGTATCATTAATGCAATACTGTAAAGTAGTTCGTGTAATTTTTTTTCTCTTATGGCTAATTTTATCACATTCTAGCAGCTATATATGAATTTTTGCCATATTCAACAGCTTTAAAAAGTTACATTTTCGGATTAAAAACAGTTAAAAATCTATTCTATTGAATATCCTTTCTATATTTATAGTAACTGTTTTGTTTTATTTTAAGCGAAGGTATTTCTTTGTAGCATAGGAAAAGATATTCGGATGTTTCAGATCTTTTGAATATAACTTTCAAAACCCTGAAATGTGAACTTGCATTATTTATTTAGATACTAGGCAAGAGAGTAAAACCAGTTGGAGGCATGTCCGGGAGATGTGGTACTAGAGCAGAAAAGTAATCACACTCACTGTATTACATTCGACATGCCGTATTCCCCAGGTATGCAGTTCTCTCGTACGAAATTGCGTGCACGCTTTATTCAATTGGGATATAAATGCTAAACTTTATTTGGAGCAAGAGTAGAAATAAATATCGTTTTAACTTTGAAAAGCTTTTAGTTATATTCCGAGTACCAAAATGCTGTGACAAATTCCAGTTACCATAGCAACATGCACGCTTGGTGAAAAAATGTGCTTTATCTAATTTTAATTCCTTTTTATTGGCATTGGAAAAGTACCTTATTCTTTCAATTTTAAAATCTTTTTCGTATTGTATTTTATTTTTCTTATAATTCTCTTGTATTTTATTCTATTTCTACGTACATTTTTTCATACCGTGAGGATATATGTTATTTATTTTAATAAATATGAATGGGTGTTTTTCAGTAATGTTCAAAATCGCTATAAAATAATTTAAGAGTGTCTTTCAGTGGCTAATCCAGGATTCGGGTCTGGGGGGGGGGGCGCAGGTCATAAAAATTTTGTATCGTAGTGATGAATGTCAAACCTCATGGCTTATGTAAACCAAAACACTTTAACTTTACAGACTTTACCCACCTGACAATAAGAATCGTAAAGAGTACTACAATACTTTCGATAATTTAATAAAATATATAATGAAATAACTAGCCACAAAATATTTTCGACCGTGTCAAAGCTACTAGTACAAGTGGAATGACTAGAAAAGTAACAAAATTTTCAAGCCAGAAAGCAATGATGTTGCGATTTTATTACTTTTTTTAAAAATGAAAATTAAGAACAAACAGTTGTAGTGATTTTAAATAAAATCAAGAATTTTGGTTTAGCTTGGGGGGAGCTGCAGTCCGATAGCCCCCCCCCTGGATTCGCCACTGATGTCTTTCATCTCATTCCAGAAGCTTCTGCCGATTTAAAGATATTAAATTGAAATAATCATTCGTAGATAATATTTTCAATACCTTATAATCCCCTCATTGTAAAATTTTTCAAATGGGAAATTCGTTTCTTTTTCTTTGCCTATTGATATTTAAATTTTCAAATTGAAAGTCATACTCCACTTTCTTTACATTTCGTAGAAATGCAACGATCGTCACCATATTTGTAGATCGTCGTCGTATAAAACGAACATTACATTTTTTTGTTATTTTGTTACTCCGGTTCATCTGAACCGGAATCAGTGTTTAGCTTTGTTAAAGCCTAGTTAGTCGTGGGTTTTGCGAGCCTAGTTATTTTTATTTCATTATAAATAGGCCGATTTTGCGGTTTAGATTACCACTACTCTGAATGCGCAAAGCTTCTCATGGCTTATCTCCCAGTGAAACACAAATAAGGGCCATTTCCTCTCAGATTTGCCGTTCGTCGTCTTATATTCGTTAGGAGCATGCTTTATTGAGGATTCTTTCACTTCTGTCCATCGTTCCGCCTGATATCGTGTAAATGATGTAAAAGCCAATAAGGCGAGAGTTTTCAGTGCAAAAGATCGATTATAGAAATAAGCCACTTTTCGATTACCAAATTTTGTTTAAAAAAAATTGCTTCCGAACAGAAATGTAAAGAAAAATTCAAAGAAAAGTAAATAAATTCATCGATTTTAAGTATTTACTTTACTGTGTGGAATGGAAATTAAATATTTGCTTAAAAATAAGTTTTATCAAAATTAGTTTCCTCCATTTTGAAAGCTTTTAATTTTTAACTTTTTTTTAAAAGAAAATACGATTTTAAATAGTAAAATGCATTTCAATTTTCAATTGTGTATTATTTTTCAAATGTTATTTAGGGTAAAGTAAGTTAAATAAAAATATCTTAGAAGAAATTGAACTGTCTCTTATTGATCTCGGAACAACAAATAGTGAATCTGGACTTTCCCCCTAAGTAAACAACAATGTGTTTACTGTATTGTATTCCTTATGACTTTCGATACTTTTTAAATGATGGGATTTTTCCTTTGAACTTCACAAGAGGGATTAGTTTGTGCATTCCAACTTTGCTAGTAAAATTAAACTTAGCTATCATAATAAACAGATATTACACCTTATTCTCAAAACTGTTTTTCTTTATCAATAAAAGCAGGGCAGAATTTAAATTTAGAATTTCTCTGAAAAAATTGAAAAGTAGAAAATCTTTGGCTTTATGAGGAGTGGTCTGTTAATGGATAAGATCGTTTAATGTACCCAAAACGTCGAAAATACGGACTATACATGGGATACGATTCTGATCGAAGTATCGGAAGAAAAAAAAAAGATTTTTTGTCCATCATGAACCGCATATCGGCAGACATCCTTGTAGTTAACTATTATTATTTGACTGGATAATTATAACCAAAAGGATGCACTTTATTACTGCGATCTTGTACATTTTAAATAAATGAATTTAATATTTAAAATTCTAAATAAATGGAAATAGAAACTCGTATAGTAATTGAATATTTAATTGCGCTTTATACGTGTTAAGCGCTTGCAAAAATGGAATTAAGGGTAAATGGTTAATTTATTTTTAAATAAGTTGCATCCATTTTTTGCGGTGAAATTTGTTTTTCTTCTGCAAAAGGATAGTTACATAATTCAAAATTTCGACACCTGAAATCTTTAACGTCCAGAATAGTGAAAAATAGCATTACTTTCAATTACACATACATGAAAACAGAATGTTTTGCTTTTTAAAAAATATCAGTAACCAGTTATGCTCTGATTAAATCGGTGTAATTTATGAATATCATTGCTAAGCCACTTTTTAATTGCCTGGTATCCAACTTAATTCCTTTTTCACAGCAAGCACTTAGTTGGCATAACTTCTTACTCGTTAGCTTCCTGCTTGCTGTATCCGTTACTTTTCTAATGAGGTCATTTCCCTTGACCCTGGCATATAGCTGGGTGCTGCATCATATTCATCGTAATGGATGGCTGCCAAGCAATTAGCACATCAGGTAAATTTCACTCGCATTTACATGCTGCGTTCATCAAGTATGCATTTCGGATGGAGCGGCGACACGATTCGTAGCGTGTTGTAATCGTGTAGGACAGTTGTCGTGTCTGGGCATAATGGGGTAGTAACAGTTGGAACACGATCTTGCTGAAAGACATTTTCGCCGGACGTCTCATCTCGATAATTCGCTACAACACGTCTGATGCGATGGAAAGGGGACTTTTTTGTCTCGTTTTTTCCTTCTTTCGGATTTCATGGTTTAAGTTTTGTTGAAAGCAGCCGAGAGTTTGTATTTTTGTTCCCTTCAGAAGAATTGTCAGAAGACTTGATCCGTTCGAGCAGTTTCTCTGTACTATTCTCTAATGCCAGTCACATTCTGACGCGTGAATTAAAAATATTTTTTGAAAAATCCAAGTTTAATATAATGCTTATTATCATATATACTTTCAATAAGAAAGATTTAATAAATTTAAGTGTGGTATTCCCAAAAAACCATTCTTAAATGCTTTGTTCATGATTTTTTGGTAGAAACTTTGAAAGTGAGAAAATCCCTAAACCATGCTTGTTAATTGAAGTAGAAGCATATTCACAACTACATATAAATTTTAAGTATCTTGTCTCGACCTTTTAGATAGTCTGAAAAGCATTACAGTTCTTAAATTTATGTTATCGAATTTACGCATTAAAACAATTTAACTATTAAATTCATTTTCAGTTTTGAATCTCTTACACATAATTTGGTCACATAATTAAACATATTCGGGTTTCAGGGAAAATATTTATGCTTGAGTTAAGTATTTGATCGAGAAAAGTTTATTTTGGGAAATAATTTTTTCTATTCCGCCATATTTGTTATTAAAATAAGAATGAATGTTTGTTGTAATTTCTGTAAACCTGATAAAACTACACAGGATCATCCAGAAATGTAAATTTTCACTAGCTATTATTTAATAATAATCCTCATTTAAATTAATTTTAGTTTAGCTTGAAATATGTAGATCAAAATTTCTTGAATATTGTATATTGTATGTGAAAGTTTGTCCTTCAATCATTTTAAGCTATACAAATGAGAAAATTTCTTGTCTTTATCTGGGACATGAAACATCATTAAGTAGACGCAAACATTTTTTTTTTATTTCATTACGTCTAATATTTAATTTAAAATATTTTATGTTGCTTCCGAGAACTATACGTTTAACTTATTTTATGATATTAAGGAAATAAACTTAAGTTCTCTTCTTTGATATTAATGAAATCTTATAAAAAAATTGCTTTTATATATTAAAAAGAGATGAATAGTTACTTATCAATTTAAGAGAACTGTATAAATACAAGCTAGAAAATAATTTATAAGATTCACAGATATTTCGGACTTCAAAATATTTCCATTAAAAATTAGTTGATATTGATTTCAAAATATTTTCATTAAAAAGTTATTTGATATTCATTTAATTTGTTTACAAAAGTCAAAAATGATAATATAAATAAGAAAAACAGATTTAAAACTACATTCTCTTTCACATGAAAACCATTTATTCGTAGGAGAAAAACCAAAATCATGTCATGCTGAATATTTTTGTATGAAAAATTTTATTGTAGCACGAGAAAGGAAATGATTATATAAAATATTAAAGGTAAGCTTTTAAAAACACCTTGATATTCCTATAAATATCAACTGATTTGCTGAATAAAAGCTCAAAATGTAAATCCTAAATTTCTGATTGTAGCATTTGATTTTATGTTCAAAGAAAATAGCGCATAAATATTGTAATACACATTTCTCATCCCTAAAAGCATTTCTTTATTGTTATATTTTAAAATTTTCTATTTCCAAGGATTATTTTGTTCATCTCCTTATCTTGAATATGAAAATTATGTTAATCAAATTACCTTTACTAATGGAGTTCAAAATATTACTTTCTCAACGTTTTTAGCTTCACTTTTTTATGAAACTATTATCATTTTCCGATTAAGAATTTTTAATTCCCATGCTTTTAATTACCAACCTTTTGAGCTTTGAAACCAAATATGGGAACAATGTTTTCTCAATTCATTTACTTACAAAGTTAAATGTTGAGAAATCATCAACATTTCTGTTAAAAACAACAACATTCCATTATACTCTTTATCGGATTGATTTTGGAAATAAAAGATTTCAATCCAGTATAAGAAAAAATTAAATAAATTGTATTATGGTCATAATAATGCGATTTTTTTCAATTTTTTTAAAGAAGCGATATTTTTATAATCTCATTAGATGTATATTTTAATGAGCGTTTATTTTCTTCATTTATCTCAATTTCCTCTCGAGAAAATGTTTTTCGTAGTTTATGAAATAATGAGTTGACTATTTTTATTTTTTAGTTGTAATGCATTTGTGCAAATCGCATTTTTATGTATCTTTTTTCCATTTAACTTTCGAAGATTGGTCGGACAAATGGTTTTTTAAATAAAGAGGCAGAAGAAAAGAAATTTAAAAATAACCTGCCGTTGATATTAGTCATCCTTTTCACGTGATTCATTCTTCACTGGTCTCTAACTAGAAAATAACTTCATTAAATTATTGAATATTATTCATATCCTTTTAACACTTTCATCCCTTATAACAGAAGGTTATATTTTATATACTTGCAATTATAGATATTGTTTAGCAACGGATTCGGAAACCCTCCGCGCTTTTGCGCATGCGCCGAGGGGAGTTATTTTCATCAAGATAGGGGAAAAGTGAAGAATGGAAGGGTGATGTTTACATTTTACTGAGCGTGATCTAACAAAGAACTCCTGAAATGCGCCCATATGACTCATTGCCTGACACCCCTTTCCGGTGTAAAATCGTCCAAAAGTGGTAGTTTCAAAATCCGTTGCTGAACAGTACAAGCGTCAGATTTTTTAATTCGTCTAATGATAAAGTTCATTAATCAGTGTACAAGGAGTCTGCTATATATAGTTTTTAATAGAAAAGGGGGATCGTATCCAACTGAGTCGACAAAAAAAAAGAATAATTACCATCTGCATGGACAAAGAATGTTTTCATCCTCTGTAGACAACAATAATTTAGTAAACTAAGAAAGAAAGAACGAACAACCATCACCTGCAGTGATAAGGAAAGAATAACAATCGCAAAGTCTGTCTTTTGTTCACGGCTCACTGCAACTAAATATAGAAGCGGGCAATATATAATAACTGTTGTCGAATGGTAAACAAATCCAGAAATGGAAGAATTATAATAACCGTTATAGAATAGTAAACAAATCCGGACATGAAAGAGAAATTCTTTAGTAGATGACCTAAATTGTCTGTTGTCTCCTATTGTCATAAAATATTAACTCGGAGGCAATGCAAGAGATTGCTTGCCAAAAAAAGAACAAATAAAAACGAACTTTGAAATATTTGAAGCTTTGTTTACTTTATTTTAAATTTTAATAGAAATCTATTTCATTATACTCATCTAAATATTTCAATAAACCCCTTTAACATTTTGTCGAGGTGCAATGTTTGAATTTTTTTGACGGTATATATTTAATTTCTATTAAGAACTTTTTAAAATTTAAAATATTTACATCTTGTGTTGTATTACATCTAGTTTCCTGGTGTTAAAGAATTGGAACAATATCAAACATTGGCAGCATTGTTGTAGTTACAACAACTGTGTAACATTCACTTATTTCTGTTAAGTAATTGATTCTCTGTTTTCTTTTTTCTGCCGTTTGTCATTCCGTTTTTTGTGGCCGCTGTTTCTTTGGTGCCGTGTAACAAAAGAGCCAAGAAAATAAAACGCGAAGGGCGGGAAAGCGTCACCTGCTGCAAAAAGGTTCATCAGCATCTCTTCTTGAACCTTCTGCGAGGCAATTCATCAAATTTTTTCAACCTCCGAAGGTGGATTCGGGCCGTAGACTCCGTGCTCAGCGTGCTGACTGAGACTTCTGTTTGAGGAACTTTAACCTTTTTTTCCCTGTACATGATCATTTAGATTTATAGAAAAAAGAAATAAATAAATAGTTTGTTTCTTGTTAAATTCCAAATTTTTTGGATGGTTGCGTAGGATGCAAATTTTCGTGATAATGCTTTCGTAAAAAAAATCTTTCAAGGCAAAAGCAAGCGAGTTCTGTCTCTTTAAAATTCATTAGGTTCTTGAAAGAAAATAAGATCTCAAGAGGCAACTTTTGTTTTATTTGCCTCTTTTTTTTCCCCTCCGAATATTGCTTGGGTTTCTTTTCTTTCCCCTTATTTAACTTCGACGTATGTGCCGATGGAGTTTGGATCTTGTAAGGTATGGTGCTTTCGTGTTTTCGTTGTCATTTTCTGCATTGTCTGGATGGAAATGATTTCGACTTTTGATTAATTGAATCGAATTTCATTCGGATTCTTTCGATGTCGCTAAAGAATTCTGACAACTTAATGTCAAACTCAAATGTATCTTCGGGTCTGTTATCTGTCATCACAGAACAGAACGCCGTGTCATCACATTGAATTTTAATCATTTTCAATAAAGCAGGTCGTTATTTTAATATGTAGTTAGAGATTCTTTGATAAATTAATTTTTGCGAACCTGAAATGTCCGATTAATTTATTAAGTATCATCATCTTTTTTTGCGATGACTTTCTTTTTGAAGGCTTTCTTTAGATATATTAATAACTTCAAATCAAAAGTTCTGTAATTTTCTTTTTACTATATATAAATGCGTATAATTAATATGAAAAATAATGTACTTCTTTGAGTGCTGGTAATGTGGGTTTTTTTGTTTATATTTTAAGCCTCAATACTAAACACTGTTTTAATCACACTAAATTTTATATTTAATTTCTAAAATATATTGCAGTGAAATTCCGATCTAAATCTTGGCAAAAAACTTTTTGATATAAAATTATTGAACACGCACTTCTTATTATAAAAGCAACAACTTATAATTCAGTGAGCCAGAAATTAAAAAAATTCTCGCGTAACCAAAAGTTTAGATTCTATGAATAGTAATTACGTTTACAACGGAAAATAATATATTGCGTACGATTTTTTTCCAGAAAAATCTTAAATTTTTTCTCCAATTCTTAAATTTTCGTCTTTCATTAAAAACATTTTTCCTAGAAATTTTCTCGAAAGATTTCATTTTAATAGTGATGTGTGATGATGCTAAATGCCACTTCTTTAAATCCATATTAATAAATGCATAATGTCTTTAAAATTCATTATATCTCGAAGTTGCAAAGAGTAAAATTTACGAAGAAAATAGTTTTTAATGTTTTCTTCTGATTATTATTATTATTATTTGCCTGTGACTTTTTAAATTTTTAAGCAGGAAAATAGCTTAAATGGAGGTAACTGTACTGTCAACTTGCCTTGTCAGCAGTATGTGAGTTTACTGTTTTCATGGCTGTCGGCGTATTTTTATAATTACTATCATCATGATGTTAATGATGATGATCGTGACTTGAAACGTCCACTTTAATGTTAGATTGATTTTTGAGACTTTTAAAATTTCGCGAACGCACTTTTCTTTACTTGATGCTGCGCTACATACTCCCGCACTTTTTCTAAGCTAATAAGCCCCTGTGTTAAGTTTTATCATGAAAATAGATCATATAAACTATTATTGCTTGTGATGAGCTGTGTCAATTTTGAAATATTACAATTTCATTATTTACACGAGTCAAAACGTAGTCCAATGTAATATAATATTGTTGCCAAAACTACTGAACGTTAACCAGTTTATTAAGTGTTACTGTTGACTGTTTTTCCAGAATTATATAAAACTTGTTTATCCTTACGCTGCACAGTGATGCATGTTTGCGTCATTTACATTTTTGCGTTTTTTGTTTAATTTTGTAATTAATTACTTTAATTATTTATTAATTCTTGGGCTGAAATGGGAAAAGTGTTTTAGTTAAATAATTCAACTTTTTAATGAAATAATTAAAATTAAAAAGATGTAAGTTTAGAATTGAATTTTATAATTATTTTTCTGAATTTCTAATGATTACTTATACCTGGCTTTCGTTCAAATGTAGGTTTTAATCAAAAGTTATGAAATAAAAACTAATACCTACAATTAACAACTTACAAAAACAGCTGTGCACTCAGTGTTAAGCGTAATCTATTCTTATAATAAAAAAAGATGCAATTTGTTACTCGCAGTTGTTGTTAACTTTCACTAGAATGCATGAGAAATGGTATAAGACATGCTACGAAGGTGACAAATTATACAAATCTTCATTCATCGATCAATTCACTACAAGTAAATTTTTCTTCTAAACTGTCAAAGATATTGCATGGGTTGCTCTATTTATTGTCACAAATATACTTCCCTTTCTTTTTTGTATCGATTAACACTCCTTTTATCCAATAATAGCTATGGAGAAAGCTAACAAAATGATATACCTAGTTTCTTTTAGAAATATTTTTTCCCTTCGAAATTTTTCATTTTTTTCTAGTTGTAATGAAAGATACATATTTCATCGTAACCGAAGAATAAAAGCATTCATTCATTCAGTACCAAACATATGCGATCGATAAACAAGAGAAAAAGAAATTTCTAGAACACTTCACGAGAAATGGCGAAAACTGGAGTAATGAGAACATACTTAACAATTGTCGTAATGCTTCTGAATTCTCAACGCATCTAAAACAGAAGTATGCGGTACGGATACATAAATACCGAATAAGAAACGACAACATATTTTTATTCGTCCTAAAATTAGTCTTTTGTAATGAAAGAATCGAACATTGTTTGATTCTGTAAATAGAAACATAGTTGATGAAATCATGGAATTAAGCTGCACCATTAATTTGATGTATTACCTGCGCTTAATTTTGAATGAAGACTAAGTATATTAATTCTGCGTACAAAATAATTTGCTGATATGAATATATTATTGAATTGCATTTCCTAAAAAGGTACGCACTCTTTTGGTGTTAGTCGAGGCTGTTGAAAATGCGGTGTCTATAATCAGTGGTTAATGCTTGCAAGATTGGAATGGCTTAGCCATAAAAAAAACGGCAAACTTTTATATATATAAAATATAACGTATTCGTGGTTGTAGTCGTTGAAAATAAACAGGCCGAGCAAATAACTACCTCTTATTTTATTATCAATAGGAGAGTAGTGGATATACGTCCATGTCCGTTTAGGTTACAAGCGAAAGTGCACAGAAAAGTCCCTGTATTCTCTCGGATAAGGGAATAACATATTGACACGTTATCAAAGTGAAGGGAATAATAGCTATTTTTAGTATATTACGTAAGTGTTTTAGGGAAAATGCATGGCGACAATAAGTCGCTGATTTCGCGAGTTGTGTGCGCGTGGAAACGATTAAAATATTCTTTTAGTAATAAATATGCCAAAACGAGAGATTTAATATACCTCCAGAGCGGGAAATAGAACGAAACTGGAGTTTAAGAAAAGTGATTTTGGAATACATTAAGACTTTAAAATATATAATATTAGAATTTAAAGCGAAATTGAGATTATTACATATATATATATATATATGACCCAGTGATCCTAGTCAATTATAATCCACATATGTGATACCCTCGGTATCCAACAGGCTGGCATTTTGGAGCATTTTGTTATATAAAAATGACATTCTATTTTTTTAATTAAAAGATACAGTTATCTTACAAGCATTATATTTTCGTTGCAATAGAAGTTTTTAAGTGGCTAGTGGTAGTTCCATTTGCTAATGTTTTAGTTAAAATTTAGCCAAGCTTGTGCATCGGTGAAAAACGGTACATTTCCGTTTTCTTATGCTATTTATTCTGGTATGGATAAATATTTTGGATTTGTTTTACGACTCTGTACTAGATGTAGATCTTGATGATGAAAAGAAGCCAACCAATTCAAAAGATGAAGCTATTTTTAAAACTAGCTAAAAAAATTGATAAAATAAATTTAATGATCTTTGATCATCTAATGGTGTACAAGTCAGAAATTTCAAGATATTTAACATTATTAAACGCACAGCCGCTTTACTTTGGGCAAATGTTAATGAATTTCTTAATGGTGAATGTGAAAAATTTATAATGTCAACAAGAATCTAGAAGAATTACTATGTATAAACTTGACATATTTTTAGTTTTTTCAGCCATCCATTAAAATAATTACTTAAACAATTTCACTCAGAAATAGAAGCCATTTTAACACTTCAGCTTTTATGCTTCTACAGTGGAAGTTGAAGAAGTGCTCGATTAAAAAATAAGTCACACAATCATATTACGGTAGACTCTAAGTTAGTTTATTCAGCATTTAAAGGAGTGGGCAGAATGCATTTCAACCGTATTTTAAGTAAGCAGGACATAAGAATTTCTGAATACTTTCCTCAAGAAAACAACAGAAGCACCGGGAGATAATGGCCGTAAAAGCACGTTCTTCAGACATTCATTAGAGACCGTTACATTCTCGAAGAAACCTGAAAAAGAAAAGCAACTAAAAAGATATTGATTCATTTGATGCATCTTGAGAAGTATTTTATTCGAAACTTTCGAGATGCAAAGATCTTTCTTTGTTATCAAAACAGAACCTAGAACATTTGATTAAGTTACTTTACAATTTTATTCATTCTTTATAGCAACAAGAATGCCTTCCTTTGAGTAGGTTTAGAATTTTATTTATGTTTATATCTTATTCATAATGTGAAATATTTTTATTCAGGAGATATTCTATAATTTGAAAAAAAAGATATTTCTTTCAATCCACTGACTTTCATTTGTTTTTGAAATATTTTGTATTTTAACATTGTGTTCTTCAATAAATTTATTACGATAAAGGATGAAATATCTAGTATCTTAGTGCATTTAAAACTGCATTAAAGGGGAAGTTATTAGGTAGAAATCTTAAAGCTTTTATTTAGTGAATTTTTTTATCAAGATATGGAAAATTATATATATATTTAAATTTACTATATTGACGTCTTCAAAGGAATGAAAAAAGAATGAGCAGCACCTGAATAAAAAGAATGCCCAGTGATAATTCTAAAACTATGACATTTTAAAGACTCACTATTAGGATTCCTCATTTCTAAGGATGTTGCCCCATCCTTGAAACTTTGCTTAAAATATAACATACTAGGTTTGAAACTTGCAACAGAAAAATATCAGCATTACTTACAGTCGCATTCTTTGAAACAGGAGAAAACCAAAGTCGCCTGTCTTTGAGAACCGAAAGAGTGATGGTCCAATTTCTGTGAGACTCAGTAATATTTATACCTTCCATAAAAAAAATAGTCGCTTGTATTTCCCTCAGTTTGTAAGAACAAAACATTTTCTTCCATCAAACTGTCCTATTAGAGGAACCATTTCTTTAAGCCTAATGGCTTATATAAATATCTCTTCCCTCCCTGGTGAAGAAGCCCTTGAACCCCTTCATCTCCAGCACTCATCAAACAAAAGAGTATGGAGGAAATGGAATAGCTTCTTCTGCAGGTAGGTTAACTATTCAGGGTCTGCTGATTCGCAGAAAGTAATGAACTCGAATTAGGTTTTCTTTGCAGATTTGTACTCTTATTTATTTATTAACCTAAATATATTTTTATTGGTGGCTGTAATACAAAATTCGTTACGTAATGCTTTGTAGGTAATAATACAAATACAACAATTGAACAATACACTTCAAACACAGTAAAATGCAATAATTCTTTAATGTCTTAATGGAGTCAATTCTCATGATGCATAGCTGCTCGTTGTTTTAAGTATTTTCCTCCAGCCAGAAACTCAGTGAGTTAAAAAATTGGCACGATTCTCCTGAGGTGCGTGAATTGACTCCTCTTCCCATGTTGCAGTTACGGAGTCGAAATTTCAGATAATGAGAAGCTGAAGACCGCAAAAGAATGCACGTTTCCTTCGCAGTAATTCAGCGCTAATTTGTAATGCAATTAACGAGAATTATCTCGAAGCACATTTGAAATTAATTCAAAACAAATACTTATCACTCGATGAGAAACCGGCCTGTATTCACTCCTCAAAATGAACTTGTATTGAATGATTTTTCGAATATTGAGGCAATTTTTATTTTACATCAATACGATGAAATCTCTCGCAAATGTCAAGGGATATGTGATAACAGATTGAAATTTAGGAAGCAAATTGGGTTGTTACTACTATTCTATTGATTTACATGTTTTAATTTGTCCTCTTTCCAATTTAAGTGTATAGTGATTGCAGTTACCAAATTCTTTCTATACGAGATATTCAGCACTGCAGTATTCATAAGTAGATTTAAATTAAATTGATTTCTGTTTTTTAAGATTTAATTAGGCATTTTATTAATAATGAATGCAATGATGATTTAATTAGTGATGATTATTAATTATGAGTTGTTAGTAAAATGTTATCAGAAAACTTAGTGCTTAATGCTATTAATATTGTCTATTTTCTCTCAAAATATATTATTGGCTTATTAAAGAGACTCATTCATTAGGAAGAAATTTTATTTCATTGTTAATTTTTCGATAAAAAATAATTTAATTAATTTATAATACCCTGAATATATTTGGCACATGAATTGGTTCCCCTCTTCAAACTCTCGCACCGTACAAGTGGGAAGACTTTCAACCCCGGCGAATTTAACGTGTACCAGGTCCACGTACACCACAAATCTACGATGGAATCGAGTCTCTCTGCCACTAGTCAATCGTGGCTCAATCTTAAAAGGGAAGAATGTGCCTGATATAAACTATTGTACTAGACTAGAGTCTCGAAATGAGTCGAAATGTCTTTAATCTTCTACTAGTGTAAATTATTACTTGTTGAAATTGCACTGTATCAAAAGAAGTTGGCCAATAACTGGTCATTCTAAGTTTTTCAGAAACTTAAGCATCCGATGTATTCCTATTAATCATTGGTTTGTTTTATTTTATATCTGCTAATTTTGGTACTCAAACTGAAATTTCTGTTTCAAAATGTCTGCATTCTTGCAAAGTTATTAATTAAAACAACTTTCTAATACCGCTGGATTTTTTTTCCTCTGAAATGTTTGCTGAGATAAATCCCCTTTCTATAAATAGTCGTTTTGCAAGTGTGTTTATATTTATATACATTCTATAAAAACAGCTTCTCCCACGTATTTTTCTTCCCAATGATACAATCAACTAGAAGTCTCTCCGAAAAAGATATCTTCATGCATGCCGTGTCACGCCTTCTAGAGTATCGAATGTGATAGAATAGTGAGTACGTGTACTTGCAAGCAAATAGTGGACAGACTTTCTTCTTAGCCGAAATGGTCTGCAAGAATTCAGTTCTGGATATACAGCTTTCTTCCTTTTGCAGGAAAGGGAAGCGTAGTGAAAAGGGGAGCAAGAGTTATTTTTATTGCTGTTATTACCCTTCTGTACGTCTCTTCGCCCAAGCTTTGTTTCTGCGATGCGCCTCTGGGAAGGACAGGAATTGAAAGACCATGCATCTTGGAGTGGATTTTTCTTTCTGATGAACATGCTTTGGGTCGGAACATTTCACGTTGCTCTTGGAGTCTTTATCTGCCTGCTTTTTTGAAGGAATTCGTGGCGTGAAATTGAGTCACCAGCATTCACTCCGCATAATTGCTTTTTCAGCTCAATTTGCACGAGTTTTTATCCAGCGTCTGTTCACGAATTTCACGGTGTTCTAAGTTAAGATCTTCCTTTCCCTTTTTCTTGTATATTTTCATTCTTTTATTTTCATGATTTTTTCGAGGCTGTATAGAAAATTGCCGTCTAGGATACATTATTCTAACCTATTCTGGTTGATGTTATACTTCTTTTATGGCGTCCATGATTTAGAATTTGGTTTACCATGTATAAATCTTTGGTCAATTTTGAATTAAGAGATTCACTTTGTGATATTGTTTTTCTTACTTTCTTGTGCGTTCTTGTAATTAAATCATGCAAACGTATTTCCTTATAGCAAAATATATTGTTATAATTTATATCATCCAGTAATCTATTTCTTTTGCTTCCTATTCTGGGAAATGTTTGTACTCATTACCCTTTTACTGATTTACTGCATGTTTACTCATGGACCCCATATTGGCTTGGGGCGTTAGTCAAATGTCTTTTATTCCCAATGAATTTCACGCCACTACTTACTTGATTACATTACATGTATTGAAAAAAAAATTAAATACTTATTCAACTATGGAAAGATTAGCCATTGTTGAATAAGTGTTTATTTATGTGACAGATTATTTCACTTCTATTTTTTGTTACTTAATCAGTTATACATTGCACGTTTACAAAAGGAGTGTTATAAATATTGCCTGTAACTAATTTTCTTTTGTAGTCATTGTTCCTTGGAAATGCTGATTTTGTAGCGCTTGAACACACGCGCAGTAGACTTTAGTTGCACTGTGCCATATCAGTTTATATTTCTCTAAAATAATCCATATAAAGCCTTCTTTGGTACTATTGTATCTTTGAGTCTACGTTGAACCAGCTCATTTCATAATAAAGCTGTTCCGTATCTTCTGAATTGCTTTAATGATCTTGGTGGGAAAGTAAACGACTGATTTTTGGAAGAAGATTTGATTACTTTTTCAAATACCGGAATTTCATATCTTTTAAAGAAAAGGCTTGCCTCACAACCACGCTGCCATGTAGTTTCATCTTCAGGAAAGTCCCAGTTTTGAATAATGCTTGAACAATCGTTTTATTTCCGTGGAAAGTGTTTCCAATTTACAATACGAAACACATTCCGTGCAGTTTCCTGTACCGTGAGAAAATAATTTGCTACTTCAATTATTCTACGAAGGATTTCTTGATTCGAGAAAAGAATGCATCTCTCAGCGAAGCGCCTTCTGAATTCTCCGGAGCGGACGCTCCATGTCGTTCCCAATCGTTTTCAACATCGTTAATTCGGTGGTTGACCCCGTAGAGAATACAAAATTTCATTAACGTGATCACGGAAGTTTGGGCGAAGGCTAAAAGCCTTTTATCTAAAATTAATATGTGCTCTCGGAACGATTTAAATATTTTTGTTCTCTTCAGAAAATGAATTTTAAGGATTTGGGAAACGTTGGTGGGGTAACCACATGGTAAGTGGTCTCGGCGGTATGGTGAGGCATTTGGGAATTAGAGCCATTTTAAAATAAGTGATATTTTAGGAAATTATTTAAACCAAATGATGATATTTGAAAGTGACCAAAAAGAATTTCGCTAATAATGTCCAATAAGTGCATTGGACATCATAACTTTTTCGATACGTAATTATTAGTCTTTTGCTTTGCTAGTCTTTGCTTATAAGTGTATCTTTACAAATTAAAGTTTCCTGGCAAAAAAAGAAATCAAACAATGTTTTACATAGAGAAGTTCAAGTGAACCATACGCTCGGTGTGCAGTGCGAGTTCGAGAAACATCCACGCCTTGGTCTGGACATTACATTTTGATGGTGCGTATTTCGAATGGGTCATTGCAACAATTAAAAGAAAGGGAATACGCCAGTAATAAAATGATAAAAGTAAATTGTCCATTGATTATTAATATTATAAAGCATTTTCCTAAATATCAAGATTCAATGACAGATTTAATCGATACTCATTTCATTAGAAATCTACTTAAAAGCGGTTGTTAAAATTTTTAGCCGACTTGCAGTCTCGAGGCACGTTTCCTAATCTTGATTCAAGATACTTGCGTCTAAATAGAATTTCGAAAGGGAAATTTCTACTTATATCTTAATAATCTAGTCATTTCCGAAAATGAGAATTTTCCCTTCTGTTAGGTATTGTCACTTATTTCTGTAGACTCCGCCTGTATTACTTATTGAGAATGAGTAATTGAGTCGAAAACTGAGGTAAAGGATTTTGAAACAGTTCTATGAATAAAAAAATAACTAAGTTCTGAGAGCTCGGTTAATAATAATTCGTAAATAGAATTTATGAACAAATGAGAATAATCTTATTTTATAAGGATATATAAACCAAGGCTTTGATTTTTTTTTTCTTTTTAGAGAATGTCGGATGAATTCAAAAATTTTCCGTCTGTGTTGTATTATATTACCGACGAGAACAGCATCTCAATTACCTGAACTTCCAAAGTTATTCGACTAGATGTTAAGTTGAAAGACAACTTTAGCTAAGGTAGAACCGAATCAAAAATTATCTTGAAAATTGACAATTGAGAAATGACAATTAAATAAATATTAAAAAAAGATGAAATAATAAAATTTAATAATATATTTTACTTAAAAATTTAGTTTACTTTGATCAGGAACATGCTACAGAATAATCTCTCCATTTCTTATTTTAAAATAATCATAACTGTACTCATATTCTAGATAAGG
Source organism: Araneus ventricosus (assembly GCA_013235015.1). Lineage (NCBI taxonomy): Eukaryota > Metazoa > Arthropoda > Arachnida > Araneae > Araneidae > Araneus > Araneus ventricosus. The sequence goes on from BGPR01000001.1 coordinate 4,508,349, forward strand.
GGTAATTTATAATGGATGTCTTGAATACACATGATGAACTGCAGACGTCTGAGACGCAAATTACGCGAAATTTGAATTTTTACATATTTATTTATTTTTATGTCTGGAAAGAGTGTATTTTACGAAGATTCTTTTTTCTTTTGGGATTAATGCGCTCGTAGAATAATAACACTGCATCCTACTTAAAATTATTTTTTTCATAAAAATAATTCCAAAATTTATTTTTAATGACATACGTAACGCTCATTTCTTGGATGAACACATATTCTCAGATATATTATTTATTTATGAAGGCTATTTTCTTTTTAAAATTTTTAATGGCATTTCATTTAATGAATTGTAATATATTTTCTTTTCCTGTTGACTTTTTGGTTTTTTTTTAATCAAAGATTTTTTTATTATCACTTCGTAGACAAACATTTAAATTATTCAAAATGACATACTTTTAATTTTTTCTTGCAGGTAAGGAAGCATCACCATTTTGAAGAAATTATTTATAGGTAGTAAGACACACCTTCGGTTGTTATTGTTTGGAAACAGCATAGCCTGAACTCCAAAGATCCAACGCGTCCGAAGCCCGGAATAAAATCTGAAAAAAAGGTACAATTTACTGAACATTATAATTGAAAATGAGGGTATGAATTATCATTCCATTCAGCGATTTTGCTTCTAATAAGAATGCTATCAGGTTTATTAAAGAAAAATTTTTTTCAATAAAATAAATTGCGTAAATTTAACATTTCGAATTGAAGATTTTGTTTATTGTTGAATTGAAAAGTGTAGATATTTTACTTTCGTTTAGTCAGCATTTTAGACTCTGCTGTATTAAAAGTGAACAGTCGTTACATTTTATGGTTTAAAGATTTGTACTGAATTTTGCTTACATTTGTGCAATTTCCCAAGTAATGGAGGACTATGTAAGTTTTGTCACATTGTAGCCAATTCTGATAAAATTCTTAGTTAAGAAAACCCGGACGAAATCTATTAAATAGCTTAAAAACTTCCCAACAGAAATGAAATAGTCTCGCATTCTAATAAAATCATTTATCGTTCGGAATATAGATTCAAAAAGTTGTTTTTGAAGGTAATTAACTAAAACCCGTCTTTTAAATCATGAAATTTGTCAACTCGAAGTTCATAACTTTTTTTGGTGTATCACCGAAATAGGGATACATTTCTTATATTCAAAAACATTGAGAAAGAAGTATTTTAAAGTCTTGAGTATTACCTGCTAAAAAATTACAAAAATGGATGCTCTGTGTTCGAATATCTCCGCCATTATTCGCCCACCAGGTAAAAAGAATGACTTTTGAAACGAAATTTTGTATATATAGAAAGAAAACATCCCGAAATCGTTTTTCGGTTTGAACTGATCATATGGAAGAAAAAAGAAGCGGATGGGAAATATTTTGTCTTTCTGCATATTTGAAACCGTGATAAGCTTCACAAATGCAGTTTCTGACTTTTTCCGCAGATCAACTTCCCAAATGTTTTTTTCTCTTGAAACTTTTCACTTAATGCTGTCTGAGTCTTTTCTTCAACTCGAGGTGCGCATTTTTTGAGTTTCATCTAACCATAAGATTTCGAGTGGTTTGCCGAATCTCTTCTTCTGAAACAAAGATATTGATGTGTGTATGAAAGAAGTGCACAAGTGGCGGGCAGAAAGGGAGTCTTGCAACATCCATTTCACCGTATTTTTTTCTTCTGGCGGAACTCTTATTTTAATCTACTTTATGGCGGGATCCTTCCTGAATTGCTTTTCTTTGCTTTCATTGTGTTGTTTTGTTTACTTTTGACGTGATGTCTTTTTTATCTATCCGAGAGGAGAAGACGGTGAATCAAGTTATAGAGGAAATAGGGTTAATCAATGGGCCTAAAACCCTCTTGGGTTGGATGCAGAGTTGAAAAGAAGTTGTTGAACAGTTTGAGCAAGAAAAGCTAACATTACTAAATTGCTCTCGTTAGCTAAAAAGGTTGTTTTTGAATCTTCGGAGAATGCTTTTTCATCCGAAACATGGCCTAGTTTTAAGCAGGCTCTGACGAATTAATTTGGCTACAATGTTTTACTCAAGAGAGTATTTAAAGCTTTCGAAAACTTTTTTTCAACTTTGTAGAAGAAACCATTGTTGATACAATAGAAAATGCACGTTGAATAAAAAGAATGAGTATTTGTAGTTCTCTTTTCCTTTACCTAGATACCTTTTTTTTATTTATATGCATATTTTATATGTTAGACCAAAGGAATGATGTTACGTGCCATTATTGCATTTTGCTGGAATAAATTGTTACTTTTCAAATTCATTTCATTCTTCTTTGTATTAATTTAAATTAATTCTTCAAATCAAAAATTGGATTATTTCTAAGAGAATAGTAAGATTTTATCCATTTTAATTTTCACTTAATATATGAAACATAGAATTTGAACTGTAGCAACACTTCTACTTAAATCGCAGCATTTGCCCTCATATCACTTTCTGAAAATTTCAATGTAGTTTAAAGAGCTCTATTTACTTAGCACTCATCTGATATTCTCAACAGTGAAGTAACTTTCTTTAAAAATATAACCCTTGAACGTTCTAAGCTATTATACATTTACAATATTCCATATCTTTTTAAGCATAAAAGAATCATTTTCAACTTTATTTTTGTTTTTAACCTATTCCTTTTGGCTAAAACAGTCTTTTCTCTCAAGATTTTCCCATTAAATTTTTATATGAATTTGATTTGCAGTTTTTGAAAGTAAAGTTAAGTTCAGTTCTGTTCTGTAGTTCATATCTAATTACAGTTATATTAATCAATTTTGAGATAGATGCATGCTGTATAATTTAGATAATCTCATTTATCAGTCCTCATGCAAAGTATAGTTCACAATTTTTATTGTCAGATTACTCATTAATAAAATTTTCAGAAAAGGGTTCAAAATAGAAACTAAATCGATCTCAATTACTTTGGTACATAGACTATTCAGCATTTTAAAATGAACAGAAGCATTATTTAATTTTGATTTTTAGTGAATTTATTCTTTTTTAAATTTAAATTGACTAATTGTTCTTTTACTGGGACAAGACTTTTTTTTTAAATTCAACTGTTTAAGTATGAAATTTATGCCCCCATATTTTTTGCACTACTTATGGTTCATCTTTTAATAGTGCAGTTTTGTCCAGCTTCAGAATTGATCAGATATAAAACAGTGCCTGTTTGATAAACTTATTAAAATAACAAAATGTTCATAATTCGTTTTCTTTACTTCGTCGAAACAAAATCTGCATAATCATGTAAATAGATAACAATAATTATCTAAGTGGTCGCTGTGATAAATCTTTGTTTTATACTTAGCCTAAAATTGCGCAAGAAACATTGATTTAAACATAATTCGAGATTGAAAAAAAATTAATGTTATATTTCAATCTATTTATTCTGCTGAAAGTCTTGTCTTGGGTAAATATTTCATCTGTTTTTATTTTCTATATTTCCAGAGATCCGGAAACTTCAACGTATAAAAAGCTTTCGGAAGCTTTATTTTTTTGTCTCATTCTTCAAATTCATTCAAGACATTCTAGTTTGTTTTTTGCGGAAAAAATGGTATATAATTCATTACATTAAAAACGGAAAATGTGTCCTAGGCTAGGAGTATTTTGTCTCTTCTAATCATTCTTATTTTGTCTTTTTCAGTCACTAGAAATATTTATTAAATCGGAATTCATATATGGTGAACGAATTTTTTTCTGAATTATGGTAAATAATGAAAGCCATGTTTCCGTTGTTTCGCTCAAGTTTGATCTTGTGGGATATTGTTGTAAATAAACTGTCCATCGAAATACAGTAAAAAAATATAGATTTATAAAACAATAAAGTTCTCCGAGCTGAGTTTTATGACATGTTTTTGTAATAAACTGAGTGAACTGAAAAAAATTCTTTCAAAAAGGAGGAAAACGTGTATTTAACTTGTGAATAATCGAAAATAAGGTATTTTTTCTTTGCTTCTGTTGCGGTTTATCGAGTACGTGAATAAAACAAAATATTATCCAAATCTGTATTGGTAAGAACATAAATATTGTTTTTAAAAGATCAGAATTTAAACCTAACTTGTCTCTCTTCGTAAGCCATATCAAATAACATTTTACTCTCATATACTGAAGCTTAAATTTTAATTTTACATTTATATATTACATCAGTAATTAAGTAACATCTTTCGCTAAACTTATTCATTGCAGTTCAGTGGCAATCATGTAAAATGGCCTGTTTCTTTTAAAACTTTGTCTTGCTTTTTCCTTCTGACTGAATCACTTAAATATTATGTGATATTTTGCTGGGTCTTTGATCTGACTTTGCAAAAATTTCACAGACTTTTCTAAAATAAAAATAACAAAATGAAACGAATTAAAATTTTTCAATAATAATGTGTATAAAAAGCAAAACACTTTTCTAATTCTCATAAATGTAATTTTTGATGAATAGTTTCCATACTGAATCTGAAAAACAAAAATTTAATTTCAAATTATGTTATTATTTCTCTCTCTCTCTCTCTCTCTCTCTCTCTCTCTCTATATATATATATATATATATATATATACATATATATTATGTTATGCTTTTGACAAAAACTATTGAATTTGAATTTAGTCTGCATTTTTTTTTATCTAGGAAAATTTTCGAAACTGTGCTAGTTAAGTCTAAGTTTTATGAAAACAAAAATAAAGATTTTTATCATTCGAAAATTTCTTTTGTTGTGTTGTTCAGTTTTAATCACAATAATTTCTACTTTCTCGAAAAAGTTTAGCAAATTCAGCAGTGTTCTGTTTATTGAAGGTTCTTACCTCAAAATTCAGAAGAGCAAACATTTTCAAACCTTTGACTCTGTTAGATGTGTGATAAGTTTCTTATGGTGCGAACGATTTATTTCTGTCAAATTTAAGCCACATTTATCACAGAAAGTATTAAGGAGAAAAATTCCTCGACTTTTTTTACTAGCAAAATATACTGTGTCGCAAGATGGTCCATTGTTTGATTGGTATTCACAATCGAATTCTTACATGCAAACGACCATATTTCTGTCTATTCTCTAGAATAGGGTCATATATACTCAGAATCGAGTTCCCTCAAGATTCCCAAGTACAAGACAGAGCCCAAAGAGCAACTGCTTATTGATGACCGTTGATACATTTTACCTTAATGTTCTGGGCCATCCGTTGCCGAAAGATCTATTTATTCTAGATTGCGCTCAGATGTTGCTTGTATCCAACTAATGGCCCGACTGTTATTTTGATCCAAGCCCTGTCATCTTTTTCTTTTCATTGCTTGGCGAATGTAACTGGGAAGTGGGTACGATTCGTTGATAAACGAAACGATTGCCGTGGTGAGAAAATAAAGTCAATCAATAGTTCTGATTATCCTTCTCACTCGAGTGTGTTGGTGTGGTTTATTCTGGTTCCTGGCATAGGAACTGATGCCGATTTTCATTTTGAACGTTGAGTTATATAACATTTGTGCTTGGTTAATGCGAGGGATATTTATTTTTTCCATTACAATGAACCTCATCAATTATTTGCTGACAAATGTATTCATAATATTAAAGTTTTTATCTGTTTCATTGCCTTAAATTATTTCTCCCGCCTTTAAATAGTATAGTTATTTTTCCGGTTGCATTGTTTGAGTAAGTGAACATCATTCTTTGTGAAGGGTTGCTTATTCTTGAGATATTTTGTTGGAGACTTTTCTATTCATATGCTTTTCAGAATTTCTTGTATTAAACAATGACACTTGAATGTAGATTTAGTTTACAAGTAAATCTTTCTTGTGCTTTGAGCCTGATCTTCAAAGTTGTATTTGTTTTATAATAAATCAGATAGTATGCATAGTGTTTTCTGCATTTTTGCTGTAAGTCAGCTTATAGCCTTGGGACCAAAGAAATAGTGAAAAGACATTTTTATAATCTTCGTATTTTGTATTTTTCAGGAAATTTGTTTTGCTCTCAGATTTAATAATGATTGCTAATTAATGGTAATTTCCATCCTAAGCATCGAATTACTCGCAGCTCTGGTTGACTAATGAGACTTAAAAAGTTTTAGAAATTTCAGATAATAACATTTATTCCGACCAAAATAATTTCATCTACGGAGACTAATGTGAGATTTGCACAGGCCAATACGAATGTGGAGTTTTCAAAATGTCATATGTTTTTTAGTAAATCAGACACCTTGATCATAAAAATATTTGTTTTCTTCCATCACCCACTGATTTTTCATAAATGAAAAGGAGGGAAGATTTATTTTAGAAAAACTGTGAAATATTATCGAATAAAATTCATTGTTATTAGAATTTAAAATTAATTTCTGAATATAATGACAATAATAAATATAAAATACAATACCACGCTAAAAGAAGCAAAATTATAGAATAAAACTCTACTTCTACGCAAGCCCAGAAAAAAATATTGAAGCATAAAAATTTACACTAGGTGAGTTAAATAATTTAGTACACAATTAAAATCTTTCAAAAGAAAGTGCTCAAGTGTTAGGATCACGATTTAAAAATAAAATTTTGCATGCTACAGAAACAACATTTTCTTGGTACAGAAATCGAAAACAAAGAATTTACCATGTATTTTCCGCAAGAAGAATCACTTGTGTTCTGTATTCCTGGACTTATAGCTAATTTATCTTCCACCACTGATCATGATGCTCTTCAGTGGAAATTATTGATTCTAGCAAGTCTTGTGTCTTAAGTTAATGTGCCATACTGCATAATAGTAACGTTGTTGTTTCAATTCCTGTAACCCATTCAGTAATTTTAACCCGCAAAAGCCCGACGTTTTCAAAAATTGATTTGAAAATGTTTTTTTGACTTTCATTTCTTTAATAAAACACGGGAAAAATACTTTACAAAATCCTGTTTTGTCTTAAGTATGGTTTATGGCTAAAAAAACAGTTTGTTACCAACTGACAACACTGGGCTTTATTTGAGAAAAAAATTTCCTTGATAAAATTCTATAATCTCAAACACAACACCACAGCATACCTCCGAACTCGAAGCCTACACTTTTCCCTGTCAGTTGGATGAGTATGCGTGAAACTTTATTGAAAAGCAAAAAAAAATTACATCATGAGATATCAAAACACATAAAAGGGAACACAATTATACATAAACAAAGAAGAATATAATGAAAAGTACATAAAGGGTTACAATCCGAGTATAATATAAAATATATACAAGAGAAGTTATCATATGAGCGCAGTGAAAGGTTAGAATGTTTCCTTTAGTTACATTATTTCATACAGTTGCAGCTCCATGATTTGGGGCTGTTAGTGTTGTTCGATGCGACGATAAAGAATTGATAATGTATTACAACCGGTTATATTAATGATTATTGTCGCAACCATCCTAAAAATTGTGGGACTGTTTTTTTTTTGTTCTGTCTTGTTATATAATAACACAGATGAATTTTAATAAACATTAATATGGATAAGGAATTTCCTTCAACATTGTCGAATAAAATATGGTATTTTGAAGCGTACAAGCAAAGCTAAAAAGATGCAGCCTCTAGAGAAAAACATCAATTTTTATTTTTTTATCAGCACTCAGTCTGCCATCTATATGTTGTAAATTGATTTAATAAAAATTTCAGTATGTATCTTATCGGCCACAACAGACATTAGAGTTTCAATCTTATTCTCAAGATTTTAGAAGAGAAAGTAGTTGGTATAGGTATGGTTGATATAGTAGTAGGTATGTTGCTTTAAGGTAACACTGAGCCTTTATGTGTTAAAAGAATCATACGGAAACCTTGATTTTCTCCTTATCAGAATAAAATATGAATTTAAATGGCAAATTTGTGGGTTTTTAAAATTTTAACCTTGTTATTAGGTTAACAAGGTTGCTATACAAAATTGCCCTACTTCCTGAATGTGATAGTATATCTAAAAACAACACTGGATAAATAAAGAATAGCCTCTAGGAAAAAATTTATATCTATGATCAAAGAATGTGATTCGGCAGAACTTAATGCATCCAAAACAAGTCATCTTGCCACCCTTGTACACAAAATTAGGGATAAAGTGTTGGATAAAAATGGCGATTGCTTTCGATATTTAATTGATATTTTTCTACAGTTAACTGTAGGTAAAATCAAAGAAGGTGTGTTTGTCAGCTCAGATATAAGACAGCTAATGAAGGATAAAAAATTTATGGGAAGAATGAAACCAATTGAGAAAAAAAGTACGAGTTGGTTTCAAAGACGTCGCTCAGAATTTTTTATGAAATTGCTAGGATCCTAAATATACATTAATGGTGGCAAAAGGCTACAAAAACTTTGAAGGACTGAGTTGTAACGTGAGCTTAAAAAATACACTTTTTGCCCTCCCATCTTGAGTAGTTTCCTGAAAATTTTGAGTAAGAAAATGCCTTGAATAAGGAAAAGGGCGAGATATTTCACAAAGATTTAAAATGCGTGGGTAAACGATATCAAGGACACTGGAATGTGAATATGATGGCAGATTCAAATTCTAAGGTTCACAAGCAATCCTTTGAAGGAAAAATAAAATTTTGTCCTCTTTTTATATTCTAATTTCGTTTTCATTTTTTTTCTGACTTTATTATTACTTACTTGATTTTTCCAAGCATTTTTCGTAAGCAAATTTTAATAAAATATTGAATGTTTTGTAAATTGTTTATACGAATGTTTTCAAAAATGTCTCAAATTCGAAATTTTTTGTTTCACATTTGTAAAAATTCCTTATGTGATATAGAAAAATAGTCACTATTTTTTAAATCGGCATGACAAATATCATAATTTACTTAAATTTATGTAAACCCCATACAAAAAAGTTAAATTTTGTAGGCCTGTGTTATTGAAAGTAATGGTCAACCTTAAAAAGAAATAGCTTCTAAAAGAAAATATATTCCAAATGAAAAGTAAGACCCTGTCCCTTTCATTTAAACGATAGTAGACAAATGATGTAGCTTTATGAAAACAAGGAATGAGGCAGTGATAGTTTTTTATTTTTAATTTAGGAAGTTGTTAAATATGATTTTTAAAATTAGATAAAGTGCATGGTATAATCCTCTGAATACTACGAAATTTCAACATCTAAACCAACAAATGTAAGGACTGGGATACTTTTATCCATACAAATTCGGACTGCATCTGAATTCGTCTAAAATGACAGTTTCTGTGGGTAAGAAAGGAAATTTATTTTTTGACTACCCTATATAACTTTCCACTTAAGATCCGGGCTGTGTTTGGTTTAGAGTGCGAAGAAAGTCGGGATAAATGAGAGGCGAAAGGTCTTGTTCTTCCTTTCGGCACAAATGCCCTTTCTGTGCTCCAATTTAATCTTCTTAGTTAGATCACTAACTGCTCTTTCGCTCCTTTTTGGTTAGCCAATTTATCTGGGCAGATTCCTGGCTTCTAAATTAACCCCAATCATTGAAACCGCTCGCTTAAAACAAAAGGGGGAGAAAAAGAAAACAAATGATCCAAACCCAGACGACGCTATCGGTGCTGACAGAAATGGTGAGAATAAAAGGGTAAGACCGAAGCGCAGAAAAAGAAAGAAGGATTCTCACCCTGCCTACTTGCCGAAATCTGGTCTCGCTTAGTAGTATGAAGGTCACGTTTTGATCTGGACAGAATTGCCGGCCTGCCTAATACATTGGGTGTTGCGGAGAAGAGTTCAAAAGAAGTTCTGAACTAACACCAATCATTGAAATTTATTCACTTAAAGCAAAATGGAAAATAAAAAAGGGTTATTCCATGTTGATGCAGTATTGATGCTGACGGAGAAATGATGGAATCAATGGAAAAGGAGAGATGAAAAAGCTGGATCCATGCTCTACCGTTTGTGGAGATCCATTCGAACTTAATGGAATCAATATCTGGCTCTCTTTTGAGCAGATTTTTCGACTTTGCTAATGCATTGAAATGTTTGGAAGTGAGGAGTCGAAATTAGTTCTTAATTCTAAGTGAATTCTTAATCGCTAATCAATGTAATTCGATCAAGGAAACTTTTATCCCAGAACAAAAGAATGAAATTAATGCTTTCGATTAAAAAAGTAGCAATTATTGTAGAAATGGTGCAAATAGAAGACTAAAATGGAAATGGGCTCATCCATTGCAGCGCAGGGAGCATTTTGAAGAGTTGTAACTTTTTAGTGTGTCTCTTTTCTAGATTACATTTCTTTCTTACTAACAGAATATCTTTTACCAATTAAACTGTTTTACAACTCCGAACCCTTCTTGTTTCCGAAAAAAATTATGCCGTAAGAATGTAAACAGACTGCTAAAGAGCGATTCTAATCAACAATTCTATAAGATAAGAATTTAAACGTTCATGAGAGTAATTGAGGATGATTTTTCTTTATCATAATTAAGTATTTTAGCAATATTGCTGGTTTATTTTCTCTGCAATGATTCTGAATTATTTTGTATTTTGTTCTAAAAGTTCTAGATTTATTCCGAATATTCAAATTAGTCCCATTTGAGAAGAAAAATAGCTAGGTATATCACAAAATGATCTTTTTACGTAAGGCGAAGTTTAGAAGAGCTGAATGGTGTCGTGCATTTCGGAATACTGTGTCGAAGGAATGCGATATTAGAAATGGGCTGTGCTATCACTTCATAAACGAATTGGTAGAAATGCTGATGGAAACGTTTCCTCCTTTCACACACAAATACGTAGGCATTCGCGAATAATGAAAGCTGTCTAATTTTCCGTAACAAACGCTCTGTTGTACCTGTAAAATTCAGTTTTTTTAAGTTCATACTGAAAGGTGTTCATTTCCGTTCTTTCTTTGAATTGGTCAGAGGTACTTCGTAAGAATGCATTTAAATTTTCAATTCCTTGTTTATCTTAAATTATGAGGGAAAGCATAGTTGTTTTAAATTCCAAAATAAATAACTCGTTTTCACTTATAATTTAATTTGCGAAGATGTTTGATTTTGTTTCAATAATACCGCTAAAGATGCTTGAATTTCTGCGCATTTCCTTTAAAAGTTTTAACAGTGTGTGGTGTCATGCCAAACTTAATGAAGACTAAGAAGAAAGATTTTTAAATTCCCCCCCCCCCCTTCTTTCAGTGGATTGCAGTGTTGTAGCGTAATACTTATACAGGGTGAGTCAAAATAAATGCCCTGATTTCAAAGCTTTACTCTGCAAAAGGTAGTTATTATAAAGGATGCAACGTTCAAAAGGCAATATATTCAAATTTTGAATTTAAGCATCAAAGATATTCAATACAATCTTCTTTCGTTACACGGCTTGTAGCAAGTTTGTAATGCTGTTCATGCCAAACCTTCAGAAGATCTTTTTGATGCTAGCAATAGGAGTTAATGATACGGCTTCAAATCTGTGATGGTCGATGGACATGGAGCTACAAACACGCGATTTTCTACAAACTACCGTAAAAAGAAATCCCGTGGATTGCTATTTGAATATTGTGATGACCAAAGTAACAGTTCTTTATCTCTATCAGCAGTCTATAAAAGATTTGGCAAGAAATGCATTGCAGAATTGATACATGCTGTCTAACAAATGGAGCACATATTGGTCATCTATAATGCTTCTGTTCAAAACTTGAATTTATTACCTTCAGATGTATATTCCAAATAAATACAACTCCCTATTGCGCAGGTAAAACTTTAAAATCGGGGCATTTATTTTTGACTCACCCTGTAGTTTAGAAGGTAATTGGTTCAAATTTTTCCTTTTTAAGAGTATGTGGTCGATTTTTTAAGGCATTTTCTTTCTTAAAACATTTCAATGAAAGGAAATACTTCCGATTTCCGCTTTCTTTCGAATTAATTGTGCCTTCATTTATTTTTATTATACCGTACCATTAGCAGAGCTTAGAATACACGACAACGGTGAAAGAAATCGACTCGCAAAGTGTAACTTTTAAAAATATTATTACATCAGTGAAGAACAAATGTTGAGATAAAAGAATGAAAATAAAATGCGATATATTCAAACTGATAATCTTTTCACATTAAAAACATAAATTTTTGTAACATAGTTTTCCATATGTAAAATCGCTGTCATTAAAAAATGCAATGGCCCTCTTCTCTATACACTTTTATTAGCTCTAGATGTCAATACACCATTTGAATATTTTCAGAACTATTATCAATTAATCGATTAATTTACTTAAATTTGTATTCCATACGACTGGCGCCACCTGGTGATCGATTTGAGAAAATATTGACTTCCAAGATTCCATAATATTTATAATACTGACTTATAAATTAAAGACCAAAAAGTAGAAAATAAAATTATTATTTACTTTTTAGTATACCAATTAAAGTGTTTTATAAAACTGTTTTTGTTAAAAATATTTTTCCTAAATGATTATATTTTTTATCCCATATGATAGTCAATTATCAGAGTGGGACTTATTTCATATTTTGTTCTTCTTTATTTGATTGCAAACATTAATATTTTTACATATACACGTCTTTTGTTTCGATTAATTTGTATTTGGTAGTTTTATTGGCTAATTCAGGTGAATAATATTCATATATGAGAATTCATTCATTAATTTAATTTTTCTTAAAAATTGGTTTCAATGAGCAATAGTGACGTTGAATCTATATTCATCTCATGGAAATATCATTCCAAATATTTCATTTTTTATATTATGTGTGATCCCGTAATTTCGAAAAGCACGCATTTTATTACTCGAAGTATTCACAATTTTTTTATGAGTACTTCCTTGCTGCATTATTTTAAAAAGACGCAATGATCATTTTAACGTTTTTATAACTGTCTGGCCGTATTTGGTTGTCATAGTATGTCTCTAAATGTATGAAATTAATCAGCAGTTTGCTTCAATTACTTCATTATTCTGATTGTTGCTGATTTGAAGCAACTCAAGTATAAGATCCTTATGTATGCTCCTATTTATCTTACTAAACTAGAACATGTATTTTTACAATATAAATAAATAAATTATTGCTATGCTAATTCTTGGTGAATTCTTTTGTCTACACCCAATTAGGAAAGTTTTCAAGTCTAAGACGCACAATCGTTAAGCTAAGTCTCCATGCAATGTGTTGCAAGCGAATCATTAATAATTTCTGCCTAGCTGATCTTCCTTTGCATGAAAAGACCTGGTTTCAGAAGTCTTTTCCTCATTGATTCTTATGGATTAGACAGAAAGGAAAAGTTTCCTTGGATTATCTATCGGGTATCGCATCTGATCTTCATTTCTGCCATACGTCTCCAGAGTCTCGTTAAGTCTATTGACACCTGCGTTAGCTTATGGGAGTTAACGGATATACATGAGAAGTAAGCCATGATTTGTTTGGCAGTTTTCATTCATTGCAGCCGTCTTCTGCATGGATGCTGCTTGTATTGTTTCTTACTGCCTTGCATGCTTTTAGTTTTCCTTTAGAATTTCATTTTTCTTATTGTTTAGTTATCGAATGATATTTAATGAAATAAAACAGAGTTTTATTCTGTGGTTTTGCATTTTAAAAGCATCTTGAAGTCGGTCCAATGTTTCTTCCAACTATAACGGTTATCACTGATTTATTTGGTTATTAATAATACTAATTTTATTCATTGATTCTAATTCTACTCGGCTGCTGTTTGCGTTTTCGGCTTGCTTTTATGCTATTTAACTTTCTTTTAAAATCCACACGTCGAAACTAGTTAATGAACTGTGTTCAGTTAAGTTGTCTCTCACCTATCTCTAGGTTTAATTATGGTATGTACACCGTATGCACACTATGCGTTTCTATCGATTTTTCAGTATCAGAAAGTAAAAAAGAAATTCCAGAAACCGTTTTGCTTTAAATAATTTCAACAGTTGTTTTCAAATAAGTTCATTAAATACATTTGCTATGTATATGCCATCAGTTAATTCTATATTACTGTTTTTGGGCATATAATTCTGTTTTGAGAAAACATTCGTACGAAAAAGGGAACGTGATTTTTTTCCCTTTGAAAAGGGTGTTGTGTGAAAAAAATCCGGAATAGACGCTTTAAAAATGCATCTTGATTTAACGTAGGACTTCGTTCCTCCCATTGGGGTATCGGGAAGGAATTTGATTCACACGCCAAAACGCCACAAAAAACGTTGTATGGGAGATCCTCTATATCTCGATAACTACTTATGCTAAAGCATAACTAATGTCGTATTTTAGAGATGAAGGGTAACAACAGAAGATACAAAAAAAATTGAAAATCGGAATTGTTGTTCAGCGACTAATGAGTCGCAAAGTTGGAGTCACGCGAGTAAAGTAGTCCTACGCCTTTAACATCAGCGGCTGTTTGAAAAAGACAGCCTCCCGTCATTTTTTGTATGTGTCTTTCGCCGTATAGTTGTGCTGATGCATTTCAGTTTTAAATCGCACCCAAATGACTGTTTGTAAGAAAAAGTTTCGTTTTTCTGTTCCGAGTTTCCGCTAGAAAATAACTTCCCCTCTGTAACAGCACAACTGACAACTTAAGATACCGGGAGAGAAGCTGAGATTTTTTGAGCTCAGAGTATAGGTATAAGAATTATAAGACCAACAAGAAACTACCGTTTTTTATCACGTTGGGTTTTTTTCTTCTAAGGCAACGTCTCATTTTCTCATATCGTTGTAACTGGCTCTATGGGAAAATTCAGTCGAAAGTTTTGTTCTAAGCAAACAATTTACTCATCAGTTTTGTGCAAAGAGACAACTTCAAATATAGATTCAGCGGTCATAATTTCCTTTCTGAAAGCGTTACATTTATCAAGACAATTTCAATAGTAATATTCTGATCTAATATCTGACCTTAAGAATGCTGACATTGCAATAGCCAATGTTTTATCTTAATAGGGAAAGTTACTTTAAAGCATCTAGTAAATATTTAATGCATTACGTAATTTTAGCAATTTTCTGTCTATTAAATTTTCATCGAAACAAATTTCTATTAGCCTGTTTTATTTTGTGTAATTTTTCAAAATTCTACTTTAATTTTGTACGTTTAAATATAGGTATTTTTAAATTTAAAATTGTTAATTATTTCAATTTCTAGTGATAAATAAAAAATATTTTTGCAAGCTGCAATATTTTGAAACAAGAAATTGCGATTCGAAGTTTCGTTTGAAGGAGACTCGTTTGGAAGAAGACTTAACTTTTTATTATTTTATTCATATTTTCAATTACTGTATCTCGGTTATTGGGCATTTGAACTTCCTTCCTGTAACGAGAAGAGCAGTGAAGTAAATAATTCGAAGTCGCGAGATATGTTTAGTCTCATGTGACCAGATACCAATTTATATAAATTCTGAATAACCCAATCGAATCATTTCAAGACACATATTGTTCCCGTGATAAAGTAATTAGTCTGATTTATGACCTAGACAGGTCGTGTTAAATTAACTGCTGGTTGACGGTAACATATCGCTACAAGGAAACTTGAATCATCTAGAGCTGAGAAGTCCAATTTTTTAAGGATCAACCAAGAAAAGGGAAAAAAAGGCAGGCCGATATAATCTGTATAACTCAATAAGAACTGGATTCAAAAAATATTTTAAAAATTCTTTAATTCTAATGCGATGAATGAAGCTGTGACTGCATATCTAAAAGCTCCTCATAATCTGGTTATTATCTATTATTTTATTGCATTTATTATATTTTAAAATTTGCCGCGGGCCGTTGTTTGTCTATCACTGGTATATAGTTAATAATTTTCATTTCTAGGAACAATGCTATTTCAATTATATTGCATACATGAAATCAAATTAGAATTTTTTTCAAAGCAACAATTTGTAGTTTATTTTCTCAGTCTTTATTTTAAAATTAACAAAATGTCACAAGAATGACTAATGAGTTGAAATCTATGCAAGCAAGATGTTTTGGAAAGCACAAAATTACTAATAAATATATTTGTCTCAAGATTGCAAATGATGTTGAAAATAGGCAGGGGGATGAAGTAATTTTTGGATAAGTTTTTCATCTGTAGCAGCTAATTCTTGGCTGCTTTTTGCCTTGGTATAACACTTTATCCTGAGTTATCCTTAGCTGTAGGCATTTTTTTTAAACTTTCAGGAAGAAAGATACACAGATTCAGTTACACAGATGGTTTTTTTTTTTTTTTTTTTTTGTATTGGTTCGCATTAAGTGAAGCGCTTTCATGTAAAATGTTTCATCTTTTGAAAGCCCATGAGCTTGGAATTTATATGATCACGAAAAACTCCGATTTTTGATATTTTGAAACAAAAATGGTACATGGAATCTTTCGGAAAGTTGAGATTCACTGAAAGTGTGTGTGCGTCAATGAGTCTTTTATTTACTGCAACATGTGATTTCTTTCACGGCTCCGCGTAAGTGATATCCCCTTTAAGACTTCGATCCCCTCCGAAAATAGTCGTAAATGCATTACCGTTCCTTCGATTATATGCTTTGGTTGGCACACACTGAACGTCTCGAGGCCCACGGTGGGAAACTCTTCAATTACGTTAAGATCACCTCATTTCATTCCACGCGACGAAGCATCAATGGCCATTCATCAATTGGATTGCTTCTTGGAGGGGAACACGTTACTTGCTCGCAGTGTCACAAGTCTGCTGCAAACACCAGCCAATTTAATTAGCGAGTTTCTTTCAAAAGCACGGAATCGGGGACTACTGCGATAAGTGCTAATCCTCTAACACTAATTTCTTTAGTTAGGCGCTTTTTTGTCCCGGTGCAGCCCTAATCTTGGACTGCATTGTTGTCGTGCCGCAAAAGAAAAGACGCAAAGGAAAAATAAGCCAACTTTTCCAAGCGACCACCGAATTCCGATTCAGATATACCCTAGGCACTCGTTAAGTCTGGAGTAGTAATGCATGTAAGGACGGATAGTTAAAGGTTGCGTTAACGCAATTCTTCAGTAGCTTAGGAACATCACCAAAGGATAGGAGGAAAGGTATGTAAAAAGGTAATGAGATTGCATAAAAGGAGAAAGATTTTTACGTGCTCTTCGTCTCTAATGACCCTTACTTAACACCGCTGAAAGCGTGAACTTCACGCCTTTCAGCCGGTGATAAAAATAGGACGAAGTCGGCCCCGGGCTTTTATATTTATTTCAATATCTTAATGATACGAGCTAAAAGTTTGAACCAGGGAGTGGAGGTTTTTTTCTATTTTGGAGATTGATGTTAAGCATTGATTTACCACAGATGTAGCTGAGGTTCTTGCTTTCTGAAATTAC
>BGPR01000001.1:4525520-4542959 GCA_013235015.1 Araneus ventricosus
TTTTGGAGATTGATGTTAAGCATTGATTTACCACAGATGTAGCTGAGGTTCTTGCTTTCTGAAATTACTAATATAGTACTGAGCTTATTTCAATGTGTTTGTAATCCTTAGTGGGTGACACTGTCTCAATTTTGCGTGAATAATGCGAAAGAACCTATTCTTCCTGTTCAAGATTTATATTTATAATTTATCTCGTGAAGTTTTTTTTTCTCTCTCTCTTTATAAACCACTAAGTTAACTGTTTAATTTTGCATTGTATTGTAACTGGAGATATTTCGTGATCTTCATCATGGTAACTATTTATTAAAAAATCCAGATGACTTATTGGTCTTAAATTAGTTGTAACTATGTATAATTCCTATATTTAATTATATATAATATACTTTATACTGATAAAATTGAAATGTATATAGACGATGTAATTATTTAATAGTACTAAATTGTCATATGGTCAAGTTACCTTCTTTCTCACTGCAGCCTGCTAAAATAATAATATCCATCTTATTGTGCTTGTTCATAGGAGTTTCATGATAAATACTTTCAAGTTTTATGTTTTGGAAACTTCGATTCAGTTCAAATTTCCTCTTTCGAAATTTCCCGAAGCTAAAAATCTTGCCAAAATTCTCCCCAAGGTTCATCAATTACACTGCATGTGGCTAATTATATAGCTGTCAAGTTATTAATTTACAAAACTAATACTGCTTTTTTTCTTTTTACTTTTTTAGGTGCTGTCTTTGAAAGCTAAATTAAATATTCCCATCTAACCACTCTCAAAGCATTTAATTTGCACAAATTTGGAATCTAATTAGGTTAATGAGCAAGCGTATGGCAAGAGGTTAAAAATAAAAATTTACCTCTTATTTATTAGTTATCAAAAATTTAAATGAATTTCAGGCGAGACCATTTTGTCAATTACTTGTTTTCACCCTTACGCTAATATTCTTTGATATAAAATTGCAGCAGATTAGTGTACGTTTGAACGATATTAATATATTTTTGATATCTCTTCCATCTGCTTGAATTGATGAGTCCATTGACTAGGAATAACTAGAAAATTCTCGTTTAATTTATTTTCACGAGTCTGTGACTTGCAAGATGATATAAACTTTTGTAATTTTTCTCGTACTTATTTTGGATTTTTTTGACGTAGACTCCATAGTGGTCTAATGGTGTGTCGGGAAAGGAAAAAATTATGACGCTTTTCGTGGTATTTTTAAACGCTTATAGCTCCGCAACCAAATAACATAGAGAGTTGGTTTTAGTTTCATTTAACAGAGAAAGGTGGACATTGAAGATTGCAAAAAGAATTTTAGAATTTGGAATTGCAGTTTAGTCACAGTCGAGGTTCATAGTTGGTGAAAATCACTAAAAATTTTGATGACGTCACAGCGACCGATGCTCGCCCACGCAGTATCTACGTACATTTAGAAATTTATTCCTCGATCTTACGTTGACGCGAAATGTTACTCAAAAATTGTTGCATTACGTCGAATTTCGTGGTAAAGTTAAACGCTTATAGCTCCGCAACCAAATTAACATAGAGAGTTGGTTTTATTTAACAGAGAAAGGTAGACATTAAAGATTGCAAAAATAATTTTATAATTTGTAATTATGGTTTAGTCATAGTCGAGTTGCGAAGTTGGTGAAAATCACGAAGAATTTTGATGACGTCACAGCGACCGATACGCGCGCACGCATCGGTTGTGATTAATAATTAATTCATTCAGATTAATTCATTTAACAAAAAAAGGTCATAGAGCATAGGTAATAGGTCAAAGTCACATAGAGCGACTTTAGTCACAGAAAATCACAGTTGAGTAAGGTAAGTAAGTCTACGCCCCTCAATCTCAGCGGCCGTTTCACAGAGACAGCCTCCCGTTGAATTTTTTCCCCCTCTGATCCCTTTTACTGCGACTTTCGGATATATCGAAATTCTGTTCGAGCTGTCACCCTTTAGCATAAGGCAGTGAAAGGGTTTATATCCATGTTCTCATCGACGTTCAGAAAGCCTTTGAAAATTGAAATGGAATTGTCCTCTTGAAACGGATATCCCCCTCCTCTTTCGATGTCCTTTCCTTTCGTCCAATTACCTGGATCAGTGGTCTGAGCTGTTGTTTACCTCTGTCAGCATTCTTGTGCAGAGCGCGCGTTTAACTTTTAACCTTTCCTTCGCACCCTGCAATGAAAACGTTGGCGGAATTTAGTGAAGGCAACGAGGTCGACATCTCCCCTTTCTCTACAGAGGGCGTTGTGGTTGCTGCACGAAATTCCTCTATTAGCTAGGGCAATTAACGAAGCCTGGAGCAGTTCGAGAAAAGCGAATTTGGCTGACTCGGCTGCTTTCGATAAATGTTCTGCCGCATCTGGGTAGATGTTGTGTTTCGGGTTTATGCTTTGCAAATGATGCAACGCTAGTTTGAAGTCCTCTTTTGTGATGGTGTTGACTTCATTGCATCTTGAATGGGTGCTGAATGGGGTTCCGCTAGGCAGTGTTTGAAGTTGATTGTTTATTACATTTATCTATAGGACAATTTGTTTTTAATTTTTTTGGAAAATTTGTGAACAATTCGTAATCAATTTATAATACCTTGTTTTAACCAAATTTTAGTTCACATAACATATATAGAGAGAGGTGATTTTTAAATGATTCCAATCCAAGACCATTTTGGAAATATTGGATAAAAAGCTGTGCGGTTCACCGGTAAGTGTCAAATCGTAGAAAGAGAACGACAAAATGAGGAGTTGGACTTGCCTAACTTGGAAACGAGGAATAACCGAAATTTGGTATGCAATTTGATAAAGAATTGATAACTCGGTATTTTTAAGAGGTTCGCGAAGCTTATCGGAACAACTATCAAATTGTGAAAGCTAAAGTAATTATATTTTGAAAAGCGCGCGTAAGAAGGATTTTATTTTGTGTGTTTGCGACGATTTTTTTCAAGCCATTTAATTTCAAACATAAAAGCACTTCTGCTTTAATTCAAAGTTCACTTGTACTTTACCCGCACTATCCTTCACTTTTCCCGATACCCAGTAAAGCTGCTGAATTAGGAAAATGGAATGGATTTTCCTGTCTCGAAAGTATAAAAGCCAGTTGCGAGTTTTTAACTTCCTTTTTCTACGTTTGACACTTCCTCGTAAGCCGCGCCGTTATGCGCGTAATATCTTAACGATGGCCATGGCTTTGATCTATTTAAATTATCTGCATATTCTAACACTATATTTCATGTATGAAAGACATACGTGAAGACAAAAATAAACGGATTTTTGGATTTCACCCACACATCATATGTTACACACGCACAATTGGCCTTTATTAAACGTTTAATCCCATTTTCCCGAAAGGAGGGAGTTTTTGAATATTATTGGGATGTTTCCCTCCTCACGAGCAATATTCCATGATATTCATTCCATAACTTCTTCTTCCATCATTCTTATATATCGATATGTTTTTTGTGTGTTTATAGTTAAATACATATGTATAATCAAAATTTCGTGCAAATGAAATTATTTTCAAAGCTTTCTCATTTACATAAATCCACAAATAAAAGAAATGAAAATTGGAAAGAATAACTGTTGGCAACCACTTATTTATTTACTGTTGTAGGTTCATTCCTCAGTATAAAATTAGTGCTATGAACTTAATAAGATACACAATAAAATAATATTATATTATAAATGACTTAACAGATTTAAATATGAGCTTTGCATCAAAAGTTTTACCCGTCTTCAGTTTTGGAAGAAGTGATAGGATGTATTGTAATATTATATATATACTGCGATTATGCGCGTAAATCATCGCAATTCCAGACTAATCAGAAAACTAATTTCTTTAGTATTTTCGAACCCCACAGAAAATCGGATGTAGGGGGAGTCACCGAATTTGACCACCTGGACATTTTTTAATTTACAGTAAAAGAGAAGTGATTTTAATGAAAAAGTAGTAGAATTATTTGTAGTTTATCTTCAAAACAATGTATAATTTTTTTAATGAACATACTTTTACTGTAGGAAAAGAATAGCTTAAAAATTGTGTCATCGGTCTTGTCAAGTAAACCGATAGCCCAGCTTAGACCACCAATTTCTTTAATCACAATTAAAGCAAAAAATATTTTTTTATTCTCAAATTCACACCAGCACACAATGCATGAAACCAAGTATGAAATTTTATGCTCTGTATCTCTCCCTCTTCTTTGTTTCCTCGCAAATGATACAAAAGTACATAACATTAGTTTTTGATCCAACATTTGACGGGTTTTTGGTTCTATTTTGCTTTGATTTCTTCCACTTACAAGTTATGAGGACTAATGGTGATAACTGCTTTCTGAACTATTCCTGTAATTAAGATAATAATGCCATTGATATAAACAGTCTAAATTAGGCAACTGTTTGTGGTCCAATCTAGGCAACTTTTGGACAACAACAAAAAAAATTCACTGTCCTTATTTAAAAACTATTTTGATAAAGTTATTGTAGTAAATTGTAGCCACACAAAATTCCTATCTGGGGATATTGTACCATATTTTCCTGCGTACTTTAAAACAGCGTAAGGCAGCGTGTATTTTCTTAAAATGATTAATTGATGATACCTAAATCTAAACACTTGTTCTGTAATTGTAACCACGTATTGCATACGTGATTTCATACACCCCGTTTACATCGTTGCAACATAGTTTTCCTACTTTACGGCCAAATATTTGATGGAATTGAAATTATGATACCGGTTCAATCCAGGAGCCGCCGCTTCAATTTCGGCGATTTTCCTCTATGTATTGTTTAACAACGGATTCGAAAACCCTCCGCGCTTTTGCGCATGCGCCGGGCGGAGTAATTTTCATCGAAACAGAGGGAAAGTGAAGAATGGAAGGGTGATGTTTACATTTTACTGAGCATGATCTAATAAAGAACTCCGGAAATGCGCTCATATGACTCATTGCCTGATACCCCTTTCCGGTGTAAAATCGTCCAAAAGTGGTAGTCTCGGAATCCGTTGCTGAACAATATATTCAAAACAAATATTGCCGTGACTATTAGTCATATGAAATACAATTTCTGTAATTTACATTAACTAGTTTGTCACAAAAATCGAAAAACTATGTTCTGGCATATTAGCGGTAAGCTCTTCAGATTTTAACCCTCCGATTCCTAAGATCATTGAAATAGAGGGACCTAAAAATACGGGAACGCCCGAGTTCCTCTTTCAAAAATAAGGGAAATTCACCTCCCCCTCAGAAACCACAATGGCAGCTGGCACTGTCCGAATTCTAAGAAAATCCCTCTTTTCCCCCAACCCATATGGGCGAGCCACTCTAAAGAAGAAAGCGCTCGCGCCGTGGGTGAGAAATCAATCACATTTAACGAAAGGGGGTGAAAATCTCGCAGTGAAAGTCGGACGTTTCGGACGGTCATCGTCTTTTGCTTGAAGAGTTGTTTGGGACGTTCCTGTATCGATAGTTAAATGAAAGAGCAAAATGCTTACAATTCAGAACACATAAATAACAGAAATCAAAATACATTAGCTTTATCTGTATTTTCCATTGCAACATTAAGATGTATTCTATAATGCGAAATTCGTCTGGCATTTCAAGAGTCTCAATTGGTTTTTATTAAAAATTCGAAACAAGATTTGTAATTTCAAGTTTGTTCTGTGTGTCTGTTTTTCAATTTATTGAAAATACAGTACATTAACATAGCTGCTCTATGCAGCAACATCTTTATACAGAATAGATCAGTCGTGTCATTCCATAATCTTTGAACCCGAAAGTAAAAGAACAGATAATCTCAACTGTTCCGCTTTTTCCCTTATATCTCTTTTAAATATAAATCCTCTAAAAATGTTGCGACACCAATCCGTAAGTGTTTTATTTTTTATAACATTTTTATTCATATTTTTATAACTATAGAACAGCTCAATTGTAATTCCATAAGTTTCAAAATTCCGAAAATGAAAGACCAATAAGTCCTATCGTCTTGCTTTTATCCAGCGCTTCTATTGGGACGTCTTAAATGTTGTGACGCTATTCCAGTAAGTTCTGATCTTTCGGCTCTTTTCGAATATTTTTATGAAAAGTTGCAGACAGCGGATGTATAGAAAATCTTTAATCTCTTCGCTTGAAAAGCTTCTTATCGTTAAAGATCCAGTAGTTATTCGAAACCGAAACATTCGATTTGAAGGCGGAAATAAATAAAACTCCTTTTTTAACATTAAAATAAATAAAAATAAGCAAACCTCTTTCCGAGCTTCTCATTTTTCCCTAATAGTAATCATTTCTTAATATTCACTAAAAGTGGTTGCCGCCAGAATAAAGCGGAAGTGATGGGGGTGCTAAAGTGCTTTTTGTTTGGGAATCGAGATGGAAGCGGTAAGTGCTGATGCAGCGCTTTTGCATTTTTTAAAAATGATTTGATTTTCGATGGGTATCCGTACCACGTTGTTCTTTTTTAAGAATCTTCTACATTTCACCGAACTTCGACAAAAACTACGCTTTTACTGCGAGCTAGAGACGCCATTAACTTGGTCACGATTCACATATTAGTAGAAGCTACCACGTCGAATAGTCTTCAAACCAGTTTGTACTTTTGTAGAAAAATTATTTTGTGGTGGCTTTTCAATATTCTTTCTGTTGCCTGCTTTTTAATTTACGTAGTACTGGATTTATACAATTGACTTTTGATGAAGATGACCTAGTAATTCGTTAAATGGTACCTCTTTAGCTGAAGTCTGATTCGAATTGTCTCTGTTTCTCGCTTTCCAAACCATTAAACTAGTCATTAGACCAAAAGGCAATTCAGGATCTAAGTACTACAAGTTAGGACTTAACTTAACTACCCCTTCTTTATAACAAATATGTTACGACACAGGAAGCGAGTTTGCCAATATCACCCGTTAAGTCTCGTAAAGTAGAGACAGGCAGCTTGAGTAACACTAGTTATGAAGAGCTGCTGGATAATAAGCTAAAAGCGTACTGGTTTATTGCAGTGGAATTTCTATGAGATAGAGCATTTCTTATTACTTCAGAAATGATGAAACATATAAGTTAAAAGAGACATTTATTTGGACGACCACATTTAAGAACATATTTACAGATCACCACACTTCCATTGGACAGGGTTGATACTTGTCCTACATCTTATAGGTACAGTACCAGCAGCAGCTTACATAGCACTGATGTCTCTCCGAGGAGAGAATGCTTAGAGCACCTACAGACCGTACCTTCTAAATGACATAATAGAGACAAGCATGTATACTCTGCTAATAATCAGTAGATCTACATATCAGCTGCGGGAATCGAATAGACAACGTCATACGATTCCGATTAAATAGCTGCTCATATGGATGTCAAGTGAAGTGACTAGCTCAAAGAAATGGTGTAAAAATCTTAAAGAAAGAATGCTTCGAATCTTAGAATAAAGGTACGAGAGACAATTTAGAAAAGATCCAAGCTTCTTAGCTTAAAATGCAGAATTTCCTAACAAAATCACTGTATGGAAGTTACTCCGTATCAATTGTGTAGGTTTCCATATGAAACTTACTGGAATATACTTAGGTGTGATTACACGATTGTGTTCATCTTGCTGTTATTTTTTTTAAATATGTCATTAACCTTTTTGCACTCATCGATTTTTACAATTGTAAATCATCTCGCATTGACATACCTGACGGGTTTGATCATAACATCTCAATAATACAAGCTGACCTGGGGGTTATTAGCATGACTTCTGATTTTAACCGGCAAGGCTCCGAAATTTGCTTTGCTAACGTACGTTTTAAGTTCAAATATTTAGTGCATATATTCGAATATAGCCAGTGGATGAAAAATAGGTAGTTGGATTTTGATAGGCTTGAAACCTTGCATTGTGTATGTGTGAATCTATTATTATGAAAAAGCCAACTTTATCCTTTCTTAGTTTCAACTGAATGAACGGCTGCTATTTCAAAAATGGCGTTTTTTGATAAATTGCAATGACGTTTCTATTCGAGTTTGGTTAAGTGGCAATTATGAGACTGATTGAATTAGGTGATTTCTAACAGTTTCTATACTGTGAGATGATCATGAATCTTAATAAATAAATGTTTGAGAAACGAGTTCAAATAGGCATCAAATATTTGACACCATGGCTGCGTCTTCAGACACTTTCTAATCAAATTTCGATACTTGTTTCTTAAAGCGGCCACCGAGTTCGCCAAGCTCGTTAGTTCAGTATTCTACAGTTCTGATAATTTCCGAGCGGATTTGTTTAGGACTGCCGTACTTCTGTACGCTTCTGTTGACTTTTTGACGGAGGAACGTTTTGAAGTGAAAGCTCATTTTGGAATTTTGAAAAACGTAGATTCCTAACATTCAATGAACAAGCGCAGCTACTATGTTCCCTCTTTGATGAAAGAAAAGCCGCTAATGTTTTTTTAAGTTTAAAAAATTTGCCCGGTACCCACTTTAGATGCTGCAGGCATCGCATGTACAATTTGTCCTTTTCAGATGCCGCAGGCATTGCGTGCGCAAGAGACCAATAAAAGGCTCACTGCGCACCCAAACAAATGTTCTCAGATCGCGAAACCTTTTTCCTCTTAGCGGCAAGATTTTATCGCCATCTTGGAGATTCAATCTCGGTGGACGCTATAACGTGTAAGTATCCAAATTTCTTACATTTCTATTAAACTGAGCATTTTTAAGGTATTGTTGGAAAGTGAGACGCTGTCGTCTGAATTGAATGTGATGACCGTTTCACATTTGAACTGCATTATATTCAATGCATGCTTTGTAGTGTCAGACTTTTATTGAAAATCGGTTCTATTCCATCATAATCCATATTTAAATATCGAATTAATAAAATCGAAGTTTATAAAGTTTTCAACAATGGACGTAGTAATATTCTGCGTCAAGGCTACTCAAGAAGACGGATTACCCGTCAGTTATGAGAGTGTGAGTAGAGGTCAGTTGACCCCGGAGAGACAAAAACCAAGAGGGAGAGAAACATGGCGACGTGAACTTTTGTTATTGTCTGAAATGACATAAGAAGGCTGTATTTGACCATTCAGGCTACTTTAAACTGCTATTGCAGCTTAGTTAATGTAAATTCAGTGCAAATACTTTGTCTTGATTAACATATTTATTTGTACAATGTTCTGTCAGCAGGATGGTCTTTAGCCGATTGGACCAATTACTCACGGTTGGGCCCCGCGCCAGAATGCTATTTACTCACGGCTCAGTTCAGTGGTATAATCAGGATGAGGCAGGCAGGACACGTGCCCGGGGCGGCAAACGCGGAGTGTATTAAAGAAAAAAGCTATGGCCCTTTGGCAGGAAAGATGGTCTAACTCTATGAAAGGTAGAGTTACGAGGAAATTTTTTTGATTAAAAGTTGACTTTTTCCGTAACCAGATTTTTGCTGGGCATGGGATCTTCCAAACTTACCAGAATAAATTCTTTGGCAAGAGTGAGAAGTGTAACTGTGGAGCAGACAAGAGGGATGCTAAACATCTGCTTTTGGAGTGTGGGTTATGGAAACATGAAAGAGAAGCCCTGAGATTGGATTGGAAGGCACCGTTGAAAATTCACCTTTTGCACCCCAGTTTCCAAAACTTTTCAAGGATTGTTCCTCACAAACTCTTAACTCTGGAATTTTGGAATGTGTAACTGTTTAATATATATTTTTCTATGTTTATTTACTTATACTTTATTCTTACATTTTTTAATGTTCTTATTGGGTCATTCTTATGGTATATATATGCAAGAACAAAAACCAAGATTAAAGACATTGAAATTGAAAAAGGGAGATAACCATAAAAAATTAATAATTGAACCGAAGAAAAACTAATTCAAATAAAGTAAACATGAGGTAACAGTTACATTATGGTCAACATAAATTCTAATATTAAATCATATAAGGAATAAACTTCACTAACACGGTGAATGCGCCAATGCAGCAGTACATCCGCGCAGTAAGAAATATTAAAAAACAAATCACATAAAACTGTTTTAGAAAAAGAACAAACCAACAAAACAGAACGCTAACGTCCGGGACGCGTCGTCAGCGGAGAAATCCCGTACGAGCGTGGAATATTCTGTGTTTTCTAACACAAACTTTAGCAAGAATGCTGGAAAAAGTTTGTTTCCCCGGAACACCGAAATATCAAATAATAACTCCATGTCTATTTAAAGAAAACTTAAATCAAAACAAATAAAATAAGAGACAAAAAACAAGATGTTGAAAGCACTGAAATATCAATCAATAAGTTCATTTCCATTGAAAGAAAACTCAAATGAAATAAAATAAGACAGAAAACCAAATGTTGAAAGCATGAAAATAAAACAAAAGTCAAGAGAATAAATTTAAATTTATTTTATTTGTTTTGATTTAAGTTTTTTAAATAGACATGAACTTATTGTTTGATATTTCGGTGTTCCGGAGAAACAAACTTTTTTCAGCGTTCTTGCTAAATTTTGTGTTAGAAAACACTGAATATTCCACGATCGTGGGGGATTTCCCTGCTGACGACGCGTCCCGGACGTTAGCGTTCTGTTTTGTCGGTTTGTTCTTTTTCTAAAATAATTTTATGTGATTTCTTTTGTTTATATATTTATTTATATATACGATTTATATAATGTTTAAATTTCTTATTGAAATATTATTTTTGTATTCTATATTAATTTTAGTTTTAGTTGTTAGAACATAAAATCTAAGCTAAGACTATTTTGTCGGTATTATTCTTAATTTTTCTGAATTTTGACATGCATGTTTGCATGCTCTTGTTTTATGACACTGTGTTTTTTTATATTTTGACATGTTTGTTTTGTGAATATTTCCTGCCGGGTTTCATGCTCCGTACACCATTTTGAATAGGTTGGTGAAGCCAGTGAGGGTTAAAGAAATAAATAAGAGGAGGGTGCAAAATTAATTTTAAGAATTTAATGGAGCTTCTTTTTTCTTATTTTCTCGTATACGAAGGGAGGGTGTTATAACCGCTCAAAATTCAGACCTCTAGATTTTTATGAATGAATTGTCAGTGATTTAAATTTTAATTGGGAACTTTTATCTGTTGTCTAAATTTAAGCAATCCTAAATTCATCCTGTATAAATTGTTTACCACATTTGGGTTTCAATCGTTATAATACACTTCCCCATCCAACCATTCATTTAGAAATCATTGTAACACTTGATTTTACTGGATTTGAGTCATTCTATTTAATGATTGGTTTGAAAATGGAGGTTCGTTCTCACATCCTCGCCGAATGTTCATCAGTATAATTTTCACCAACAAAAGTTCGAGAAAACAAATTTAATATTTAGAATTTTGATATCGCTATATAATTCAAGTTAAAAAACCCGTGTGGAAGTTTCCGTCGTTTTCCTTTTCCCGGAAACCAGTATTATCATTTCTAGATGGATATAATTGCAGTTTTCCACCATTCCAACATATCGTACATTTTTCCCCTCCAAACAAAAATGTGTGTTATTTTCGTTCTCCGATATCGATTGTCTGGAGCACTTAGAAGAAATCACATCAGAAGAAAGCAGAAATAACAACTAAAGAAATATTAAAAAAATTGAAATATTATGCGAATGGCAAAAATTAAATCCAATGCAAACGGTCTTAAATTGTAGAGTACATGTGCTATATAGGTGGTCTTGCGTTTGTCCTGGATATATTTTATTTCATATCCCGCCGTCTAATTTTAGAGTCTTGCCTGCTTTCTCCCTTTGCGGGAGGTTTTCTTTTTTGAGCAGGTAAGGGTAATGATATGAATTAGATTTCCCAATAACAAACACGGATTTTTTATTTGCCATTAATCACTCTTATTGGTTGAGTGGATATGTGCATCTACCTGGAAGTTTGAAGCGAAGATATTTTTTATTATTTCGAATTGAATAACCAAACCATCTTTGTAAAAGAAATGGTTCTTTTCTTATCAATTTTTAAAGCAATGAATCTTTATTGTGATTTTTCCGTGTCTAAATTTGCTTGGGTATATATTTCAAAACATATTTACTTAATTCGTGATTACTGATTTCTCTGAAGAAGTTTAGATTTTAGGTCTTTGATTTGATACACAAGAAGTTTTGTTTTTCATTATTTTATAAGAAAATTTAATTGAATTAATTAAATTTTCTTAATAATGCTTATTATTTTTCCTTCGCTTAAAACTGCATGCATTTAATCTCATTAATTTCGAGTAAAGAAAATCCGAATTGCCGTTGCAATTTTTATTTCTAACTTTTAATGCATTTGTTCAAAATCAGATTTGGAAAATTTAAAAGAATGTTAAAAAGAATATCGGACAAAACTGTAATTTTTGCAAAAAATAGTTTCCGGATGTGTTAAATTTAAATACGGCTAATGCTTTATTTGAGAAATCTTAAGTAGTTTGCATGACTTGATAGTGAAATCTTGTTAGAAGGAGAAAGCACCGATGACTTGAATGTCTTATTGAGACACGTTGTGAAAACGTATATAAGATTCTCAAGGCGCATGCTTATTGTTAGATATATTCTATAAAATGTTCAAATATTTTTATTTTGTATAACCTGCCCTCCTATGCTTTTTATGCTGAGAAATCTCATGTTAAACAGTTTTTATGCTATTTGAGATCTTCCACGATGTGTAATTCAGAATTTTTAGTTACTTATCGGATGATTGCTCATTTACTATTAAAGATGTTACTGATACTTTCAAAGGAAAAAAAAGGGACTAAGCGGAAGAAAATTAAAACTCTTCTTTTCGAGACACTGTGTTTGGCCAGAATGGAGATAATTTTAGCAAATTTACTGGGTAATGTTTAGCAACGGATTCGGAAATCCTCCGCGCTTTTGCGCATGCGCCGGGCGGAGTAATTTTCATCAAAACAGAGGGAAAGTGAAGAATGGAAGGGTGATGTTTACATTTTACTGAGCGTGATCTAATAAAGAACTCCGGAAATGCGCTCATATGACTCATTGCCTGATACCCCTTTCCGGTGTAAAATCGTCCAAAAGTGGTAGTCTCGGACTCCGTTGCTGAACAGTACATTCAACCCTCCTTATAACATGGTTAACGTTTCCGGTTGTGTCGAAATCCTTTTAAGTTATAATCAATAGGGAAATTCATCTCAATCTTAGCCATGCTGTGTGGAAATCGTGTTATAACATTTGTTACGAACTTCCCCACAAAAGTAAGGGAGGTCAGTCCGTTGAACCCTGTGAGGGCCTGGACGGATGGGGGAGGACCCTCCTTTAACCTTTCTTGCAAGTTAGCTGTTTGCTATGAGCGAGAAAGTCAGTTCTATCAGCGACGCTCCCACTGTGAGGTGTCACACAATTTTTAGGACACATTCTTGTGGAGCTAGAGAACTCATGTGCACTCGGTTGAATGCCGAAGAGAGGCACATTATATTAATAGGTATATTTAGGAATGATTAATGTACCATTATCTGCTGTTATGTATACGACATGATCACCAGGTCGACAAGGAAATAAAGACGTTGAACCACATCCTAG
Organism: Araneus ventricosus; assembly: GCA_013235015.1. Taxonomy (NCBI): domain Eukaryota; kingdom Metazoa; phylum Arthropoda; class Arachnida; order Araneae; family Araneidae; genus Araneus; species Araneus ventricosus. Next base: position 4,538,994 of record BGPR01000001.1, read on the forward strand.
ATGTCATCATTTGGAGCGTAGATAAGTAGTACATTGTCAATTATTACATTTTCTAAATCTAAATAAGTTAAGAATTCTCCTGATTAGCTTGTGCGAAGTAGAAACTTTTCCACAACATTGTTACGCTGACTGTATTTCAGTATTTATAAAGTCAATGCCTCAAACTTTTGTCCATATTTTATTCCATTCTTGGATGACATTCTCGAATTTGAAGCAGAGAAAATTCTTTAATTCAACATTTGATTTTCTTCATAACAGTATTTCACAAATGTGTCGCAACAAACGATGCACGCAACAAATATAGACAAGTGACTAGAAAACCCAATCCATGCCCCACTAGACTGCAAAAATCATACTCAATTTTCCTGTAGATAAACCGGCAAAAGTTAAAGATCCGCACTTTATCAAATTCAGTTCACATTCGAGGATAAAATAATTAGTATTTCGCTTCTCTTTTGGTGAACAATGGGTCGTAACTCAAATTTGAAATCCTCCCGTTCCAGTGAACCTTGGGAAAGCGATTCGTCCGGAATGTTGTGCTCGTCACTCTTCCGAGCTTTCGATGACAGAATTTATTAGTCATCGGCGGAATCCTTTGTTCTTCCCAAATGCAACCGATGCGGGTGCCTTCAAATGAAGTAGGACCTCCCTTCAACTGGAGAGAAGATCCCATTGTAAATGACCGCCTGCAAGACAGGAAGGATTCAATTGAATAGTGGAATGACCGCGTTGTTGAAAGGCTGACAATTAACTTCACTTATAAATTCAGGGTATCTTTTTTTTTCCATCGCTATAAACTACAATTTCGCTATAAAATAACTTTCCCCATGCCGAAATTTCATCAAACCATAAAAGTTGCGAATGAAATTTGAGATTGATAAATTATATTAAGAATCAAATCTCATTTATTGTTTATTTATTTAAAGAAAAGCACACTACAGAGAAAACTCCATTTACAGAGTGCTGAACATACAAATTCAAGACTTCTAACAAACAAAAATACCCAAGTGAAAAAAAGCATAAGGGATAACCTTATTTTATAAATAAAATTCTCGAAAGCGAGTACTGACCACTATCCAAGTTAAGCATTAAGAGAAATAAAGTTATGACAACACTAAGTTAACATGATTATAATGGTAAATTAAAGGAAATTTTCAGTAGTTGCAGAGAAAGAGAGACAAAAGAAATGCCGATATCCAATAAAAATTTAGGGGGTATAAAAAAATCCTGCGAATTAGGTAAGAGAATTTCTTATTAATTTTCTTCTTTTCAACTCTTTTGCTTTTAAAATATGAAAAGTTTGGGAGTCAATAACCAGTTAAAAAAATGCAACCAGAATTAAACAAGGAAAAATACACAAATGCAACATAATTCAAAGATTGTTAATGCTTTGTGTTCTTTATATTGTGACATCATTATCTTCGATTTTTTGACAAACGTCATTGTAAACTGCCTTAGAAGGTTCCTCACTAAACCTGAAAGTGACTGTTTAACTTCTGAATGTATACAGCAAATCATTTTAACACATGACTGACTGTATGTTCTGTGTTCTGCTAATGTTAAGAGATGCCTTTTACCACTATTTCCGTTTAAGTTCTCATTTAAAATATTGTGTGTTCATTGAATGGAATTGTGGCATTAGAAATGGTAATTATCACTGCTTCGTAAGCTAATTTTGATTGAATGTTTTGCTCTCCTTAAAACGTGAAGTCTTCAAGAGACCAATGTTACCAAGATTTCATTGACAGTTCTGTAAAAAATCTGAAGTTCTACCCGAATCCTTAAAAGTATTGCTTCGAGCTGAAAATTTCTTCGAGACGGGATAGTTAATGAATTATTATTTTGATCATTTATTTCAAGTTCAGAAAATTCTGGATGATTGGAACCCAATTGAACTGTTCTGGGTTAAATAAATACTTAGACATACTATATTTTTAAAAGCTTGTTAGCGATATCTGTCAATATCGTAATTTTTTCGTCGCTTTTTAAAACTGTTTGGGTTCTAAGTTCAGTAGTCTTCTGAAGATCCTTGTTAATATTCTATAAGTTGAATAAGCGCTTTATCGTATTCTAAAAGAATACCATTGAACTATTTCATTACCTGTTCAAACTTTCTTGAGAAGGAATTAGAGTTTCTCTATTTGACCACTTTATTATTGACAATATTCATTTTTAGAAACTTTCAATTGTTGCAAACAGACTGAATAAGAATAACTTTAAAAATATAAGTATATCTAATAATATAATGTAATAAGTGTTTCAAATTCGCAGAAAAGGACATGTATAATCTTATCACCTTTGTAGGCTACCATTTGCTCTTGATGATGACGTTCTTCAGCTAAAATTTACCCTTCGTTAAACAACATATTTATTTCAATCACTGACAAAAATCTAATGTTTGAGGCATTATGTTCGCTGCAGACATTCGGTTCGTAAAGTTCAGACATAATGTTTTCTAAATAATCAGATTTTCTACCAGAGTGATTTAAAGAAGCTTCTAGTTTTGAGCAGCCATTTCCATATTAAAGCTGAATATAATGCCTTTAAAATTGAAGCTGGATTAAATATTTTCTTCCCTCTCTCTGACTTTCTTACGCTTAATCCATGCCCCTTTAAGACATGTCCGTTCTTACCAGGCCTGTAACCGTTGCGAGTCTTTTCTTAAGCCTCGCCTAATTCTTTTTATGTGACTCGTGTACGTTAAAGGATTTTCTTGCCTGCCATCATTTATTACATTGATGATTACATCCATAAGTTGCTTCGCACATTTTGCGTCTGAAATGTCAGATTCTCTTATACTCTTCTAGATAAGTATTCCCTTAATTAAATGGCAGGGATAAAAGGGATGCAAATATCAAGATAAGTAGTTATAACAGAAAAATATTTTCTTAATTTTATCGCGTTTTTCAAATTTATTGTGGTGTTAGAATTTTTAACTGAATTCACTTTCGTTCATAGGTAATATCACATAATTATAATTTTCTTTTTATATTTTTTGAAAGTTTCGAAACTATAGTCCTTATCTATTAAAAAATGCAAGATTATGCATTATCTTGTTTTGATTTAAAGTATATAACTTTTATTCACCATATCGCACATATTCTATCTTTATAAAATTTTGTCTTTCTGCTGATAAAAATGCTCTACTTTATGATTCTTGCATTTTTTAAACTCAAAACCAAATAATGTGTTGCTTTGAAACTTTGCAATGGTCATAAAATTTTGAAAACATTTTACTAAAATACAGTAAAGTCTCGATAATTCGAGGTGGACGGGACCGGGCCTACCTCGAACTATCGAAAATTCGAATTATCGAAATCATAAAATTTAATAAATAAATAAATGGAAATAAAGCAATTTTTAAATTTCAGTGTAGTATATTTAAATTAAAAATGTACCTACGAATTATTACATTACTGCTGATAGTAGCAGTTTAATTATATCTTAAAAGAATTGTCAATTGTTTTTTTGTTTAAACACATTGCTCCTATTATATCGGTCTTATATATATCCCGTTTTCTTTGGTGGCTTCGGGGTGCGCAGTGGACATATGACCCGTCGAACAACAATAAAAACCAGATTCAGTAATTCTTTCACGAGTTGTGTATGTGTTGGTCATTATTTGGGAGCTAAACTGAATTTTTTCACTAACTCGGATTTATGGAAAACTCGAACAATTGAGACTCTACTGTAATGCGTTTTATTTAAATATATGTTTCAAATTTCAATTTTGTTATTGTTGATGTGTATAATAATAATAAATATGCTCCTGAAAAATGAATAACATTAAAGGAGATTTTAAGGGTACTTAAATATTGAATATTCAGATTTCTTCAAAATAAACTATTTGGACTACGTGCAAACTAACATTCGTGCATTTGCGTATGCATTAGAAACCATCAGTACTCTCAGTGAAAGTCAAAAGCATTGTATTAAGTCAGTAAATTACTCTTAAATAATCGCATT
>BGPR01000001.1:4542969-4642868 GCA_013235015.1 Araneus ventricosus
TAAATACTTGCGGTCTATAACTTACAGTGTCGCACAATCAGACGACAACGAAAGAAAAAAAATAGCCTTAATTACGAAGAAAGTATTTTCTTTTTACTTTTTCTTCAATATTTTCATTAGCTACTAATTATTTACTCATAACTAGATAAAAATGAGGCCAAAAAACTCCTCTGACAGAGAAAAAATTGCAAAAACTACAGAAAGGTATCTGCGTAATTTTTTTTATTAAATATCTCGTTATTTTGGAAGTTAAGAGTGGAGAGTTAGGGTGATAGTTTTCAGTTATGAGCATATGCGTATTCAACCAAAAATCAATTAACCCTCGTTCAATAATCATTACAGTCTATCTTCACTATATCGATTAAGTTCGATGGCAAAGATGAATCGATAGAGTCGATGGACGAAAATCATCCTCGGTTAATGACGTAATTAAAAAGCTCCCTGGATGATATCTTACTGGGTTTCATTATGGTTTTCTTAGGAAGCTAATTAGGGATCTCCATTTTTGGTCATGCAATCCAACAACCGTAGAAACAACTGTCAAACAGTCATAGGATTTCAGAAGTAACAAATAAGAATACGTTCTTTTTGGTGCTATTGATATTGAAAATTGCTTTAGTATAGAAATATTTCTTGTTCTGTGCTAACCACATACAGTTATTAAATGGCTTTTTACTTATTCTTAATGATATGCTTTTATTTTTTTTTATTTCTTAGAAATTTTGATATTTAGGTGTAGATATTTCTTGTTGTTTTTTACAAATCTCTTATTAAATGACTTAGCTTAATTAGCTTTTAATGGTAGTCTGTTTGTTTTCTTTATTTCTCAGAAATTTAACTTATTATGTTTATTTCAAATGAATGATGTTGAATAAATTTATATTGCTTTTACATTAACCAGACCCATGCTATTTCTATGGAAATACGTCAATGCTTTCTATTCCGGATATAGCATTTGGAAGTTGATGTTGAGTTGCTTTAGCATATTTATGCATAAGCCGCGCTTCTGTACATTTCTGTAGATTCTGTTTATTTGACTAACTCTAAATCATTAGATTAATATTAGAAACAGAAATAATTCGTATATGTCCAAACTGAAAATTATTTATATATTTTTCTCTCGAAAATTAAACTTTTCGTTAATTAATTTAAATTCCGGATGAAATAAAGCGTTAATTATCTGTTAAATGAGAACAATCTTTTCATTAATTAAGTAAATAAATTATGATTAGAAGATGAATTTGCTTAAAATTAATAGTGAAGATTATTTCTGAGACATCCTCTTTCACTGCTATTCAAGATGTCTTTTAGTATTCTCAAATGCGTAATTTCGTCTTTATAGAAATTTATTTATAAATGCACTGAATACCAGGATTCATTAATTTCGCAGCGGAATACAACACTGATAAATTATACCGCATAAGAAAAGAATGATAAATGGATGAAATTAATAGGGATATATTTTGTAATTTTGAATAACTATCATTATTGCCAAATATACGACTCTTATTATCTCTAATGACAGTCATTAATCTTCTAAAAGATTACACCATCTGACACGTTATATAGAATGTGGAATTAACAAAATTTTCATAGACTTCTGACTATATTAACATTAATTATTTCCTCACCATTATATTTAAATGAGGCTCGGGTTTCCCAAAAGTGTTAGCTTTAGTGTATTTTGTTTCTAATCCTATTCTCTTAACAAGCGGATTCTACTCCATACAAAATAAGAGAAAAAGTGGGATTCCGCAAACGTTCAATATTTAATTTTCATTAAACTCAACTCGTTAAGTATTTTTATTCTGTCCTTTCATCAACTTTCGTTACATTTTCCAACTATTTTTATATTTAGTATCTTGTATTTTATTACATAGTTTCTTATGTTTAAAAGTATATTTCTTAGCATTAAATATTATTGGTTTTATCAAGATATAAATACTTATTTTAAGCTATGAAAATATCGTTAGGCCTGTTCTTCATTAAACGGTAAAAGTTATGAAAGGAATTCGTGATTATCATACATTTACATCAAATCTTTCACTTGTGCATTGATTGTAATAGTTAAGTTTTAAGAATTGATTGGTTTTTTTTATGAACCGATTTGCCTGAGATAACATTCCGTTTTAGTTATAGTTTTTTCCACTAGAAAATGATGAAATATGCTTAGTTGAAAAACCTCTGATCTCGATGAAACAAATGGTAAATGTTTTGTTTCCTATAATTCTTGAATTAATACATTGGGTTGTTCGGAAAGACTCCTTCGCTTTTTGGGATAAATAGAAAAGAATTATTTTTGTACGAACAATTACGCTTATGCAATAATATATGTAATAATGAAACTTTCTAAAAGATATATTATCTGTTTCTCATTGAAAATCTCTGGCTTATCGCTAAGAAACCCTCATGATACTGTTTACTGTCCTCCATATAATTCGAATTTTTCCCCCTTTAGCGAATTTGGCAAAGAGCGTAACAAACGTTAGTCCGAAGCTGCCAAGCCAGGACTATATGGAGGGGGGTGTCGGACATCCCAGTCAACTCCAACAAGATCCGCCGGGTGGCCAAAGACACATGTGGTCAAGCATTATCCTGGTGAAAATCACCCCATTGCGATTAGCCAATTCTGCGCAATTATGTTTAATGACTTGCTTCAAATTGTTCAGCTGGCTACAATATTCAACTGAATGGATTGTTTGGTTAGTCGACAACAGGTCGTAATAAACAATGCTCTTTCAATCCCACCAGCAAGAGAGCATAACTATCTGGGAATGGGTATCGGCCTTTGGGGTGGTTGATGACGGCTCATTCGAGTAACTCCATGACCGTTTTCGCTGAGAGTTATTGTGCACGATTAATTTGTCACCACCTGTTGTTAGTCGTTTAAAAAATGAACAGTTTTCATTGTGTTTGAGCAAGAAATCGCATGTGGAAATTCAGTCCATTCAAAGTTTTCTCTTAATTTTTGGGATGCCCAAACATCAAGGCGACTACCGAAGCTAGGTCTTATCAAATGCTGATAAATTGTCAAATTCGGCACTTCGAGTCTCTCTGCTATCTCACAAGTGTAAACAAGTTGATTATTTGCGATGAGTACTTTAATTTTGTGGTCATCAACCGTGGAAGCCTACCGGGGCGTTGCCGCCTTTAAAAGTAAAATTCGCCCATCTGAATATTGTATCGCACATATTATTTTCGCTGCTTTCTTCCTTTGCGGGAGAGAAAAAATATTAAATATCGAAAATGCACTTTTTCGTTCTCCATGTTTATACTGACACCAAACGAACACAATTAAACCAAAGTTGATGGTCAGTAGACACAAATATTGGCGAAAGCAGCACCTTTCATAAAATATGATTTTAAATGTTGATAACAGCAATTCAGCTTCCCTACAGTGATCAACGCCAAGGTATCGAAAAGTGACAAACTTTCCGAACAATCCAATAGATTTGAAGCGATTTTTTATTTTACCCAAAGATTTCTTACATTTGATGGTATTAATAATATTAGCATTTCTTTTTGGTAAAGGACTTGAAAAGGATACAGAATCACAATTTTTAAGATGTGAATTTGATAAAGTTAAGTAAATACGTTTGTTGAAATTTTAAAAGTTGTCTTTTTTTCTTTGGCTTTCACATTATTAATTCAAACATAGAGATTTATAATAAATTTGTGAAAGAATAGGTGGAAAATATTTAAGAAATATCTCTGGTAACTAAAAAATAATTCATAATTATAACCAATGTTACCTATCCCTCATTATTGGGATGAAAATTCTTTTTGATTTATTTTCAGTTATATATCACTAATTCATGGCCTTGTTTTTCTGAAGTTTATGTATTATTTAAGTGTAGCTGATCAGAGAGGAACCGATACAATGCCGTGGAAAGACATTTCATTGAAGCTAGAACGAGATCTTAGAAAATAAACTGCATAATGTTGCTTCTCAGTCTGTAGCACAAAAATATAAAAAGTGTTGTCTCTCTGCTGTCCCCTTGAATAAACCTCTGAAAGAAAAACGGGAAGCGGATTCTGTGCAGAATAGATTCTGATTAAACAACGCCTCCAGAAATCCTGTTTGATTAAATATCATCACATGTTCTACCGAATACAATGCAGAATAAATTAACCTTGTCTATTCAATGCAATAATGTCTCCAATCTCCTTTGAAACTGGCGATGTATACAGACAATTTGTATATGAAATTTATATTGTACTGATTAATAAATCTTTGGTAACTTTTCTGAATGCAAAATTCCAATACCATGCTGTTATTTTAAATTCAGGATACAGCTCCTACTCTTGTCGAAGACAATAATGGCGGCATTCGGCAGTTTAGCTTTCCAGATAGGGTCGGATTTCATTACCATTGACTCCAAATGCGAAGCAGCAACGAAAGTGATCGTTGTCCAGCTCGAAGAATTGGTAATTAGATTAAAAGAATGTTGGGGTTCCTTCCCACACGATGTCTCTCAGCAGGCTTCTTTGTTTCTTCGATTGTCTGAACGAAAACTACTTGGATGAAGAAGATACCTAATTGATAATTTACAACCGTTATTTTTTTCCCCTCTCTGTTGAACGCTACTGCGGCTTCTTGCGTTTGAAATAAGATTTAGGGCCTGGCTTCGATGATAAAACCATTCAGGCTGCAATTCCCGAAATTGTATCCTTACAGAAATGAAAGGATGGTGTTTCTCTGTGATTCTTGTTTAGAATTTGATGTATGATTGCTGTCCCAACCGATCGTGTATTCTTCTATACGTTTAAAATTAATTTTCCAGAAATAGGCACACGCAGTAGGCACGCCAGTGTCATCTTTTCATTATTGGTAAATTTTTTCAGCGGTGTTCTATGTCTGTTTCACATAAGTTCCGTGTTCAGTTGATATAATTCTGTAATGGCATATATTGAGATTTCCGAATTTTTGTGAAATGTTCCTTAAGAAGAGTTTTATCCATTGTGAAAAGTAATAGATGTGATATTTTAAGTTTTTAACTTTCTTAAATTATTTTTAACGACACCTCAGTTTTAATTACCTCTACTTCCATCGTAATAAGCTCATTACGACTTTCATTTTGAGTCACGAGTCTTCAGGGAAAATCCCCTTTTTGCCTTATATTACCTCCCAGCGCTTTGTTAACTGCCATTTCTTCATTTCAACATGTAGGCTGACAGCAACAGCGCGGAACTTCGCGCGTTACCTCTTTAATTCTGATCATGGATACGCTAATAATGATTCCGTAAAACTACTGCAAAGTAGTCTATACTATTTTCTGCGATGAAATAAAGGAAGATTGAATCAGAAAATGTCTTTTCCTTGACCCAGATATTCTACATTTCACCTTTAATAAAGATGTTTATATGTAATAATCTCACTTAATTTTATTTCAAATTCTAATATTATATATTTTAAAGTCTTAATGTATTCCAAAATCACTTTTCTTAAACTCCCTTTCGTTTCATTTCTCGCTCTGGAGGTATATTAAATCTCTCATTTTGGCATATTTATTACTAAAAGAATATTTTAATCGTTTCCACGCGCACAAAAATCTCGAAATCAGCGACTTATTGCCGCCATGCATTTTCCCTAAAACACTTGCGTAATATACTAAAAATAGCTATTATTCCCTTCACTTTGATCACGTGTCTATCTGTTAAATCCCTACCTAAGAAAAAGCAGGGATTTTTTATTCACTTTTGGCTTAAAAACTCAAAGCGTGATGTACGTACATTCCGTCACTCTCCCATAATAAAGGAAAATTAGTATATTACTCGGCCTGTGTTTTTGTTTAACGACTACAACAGCGAATACATTTCACATATGTATCAGAAATTAATATTGTAATAAAAATTTTAGTAATAGCATTTTTACTTGGCAGCGCTTAAAAATTTGCAAATAGTTTAACGTTTAATTTTTCTATTTTACATTCTTACAAATCATATTTTTTAGGGGCCTGACGAGTGTAGTTGATATAAGAAATGAGAATATTCAGATAATAATGAATAACAGATGGGTAATATATCTCAAGCCACCTTGCTGCTAAATATTTATAGGACATGAATATTTTTATGTTTCTGAGATAATTTTTTCTCTTGAAATAATTCAACAGCGTATTATTCAAAACTCTTATGTGTTTAACTTGATCCTCTTGCCTCTGATGTTTTCGACCGCATCTCAATTATTCCATACTATTTGGTGAACTATGCTATGATAGAGAGCTTTGCTTATAAATTACAACTAGCTACTATTTAGAGGTATTTTATTTTTTTGCGAACGTTGCGTATAAAAAATGATTACGGAAATAGACGGCTATTTTGTACAGGAAACGTAAAAAATCAATTATCAGTCATCTAGATACTAAATATCAATCAACTTTCTTGTGCGAAATAATCATTTTCAAAAGTGTGTTCGAACTCTGTTTTAAAATTAAATTTCTTTTAATTTTTCTTATTTTAATGGAAGCAAAGAGCATAAAAATAGTGTTGTTACTTTCGTTATGTAATTAGTTAACGACGGACCATCCGGCACTGCTTCTTTTTGTATTTCATTTTACATGACACAAACGCCACACAACACAGCATTTACAGCGCACGGAATACTTTTTAATACTTAATTTGTGGGTTTCAATTGAGAGTTCCTTTACCCATGTCATTTATGAATTAAAGTTAACTCATTTCTGCCAAATACACGAGCGTCACTTACCGGTTGGGCGCATGCGCAACATCCCGAAGTGAAACGCATGCGCCAACAAATAGAATGTAGATAAAAGATAGAAAATTTAATTATGCATGTGTATATATGAAAGGTATCCGTGGTTGCAATCAGTAAAAAGCCGAGTTATAGTCTAATTTTCATTTATTATGGGAGAGTGACGGAATGTACGTACATCTTGGTTTAAGTTTCAAGTAAAAAGCGAACAGAAAATCCCTGCATTTCCTCAGGTAGGGATTTAACATATAGACACGTGGTCAAAGTGAAGGGGATAATGGCTATTTTTAGTAAATTATGTAAGTGTTTTAGGGAAAAGCATGGCGGCAATATCGCTGATTTCGCGATTTGTGTAAGTAATTAGAATATTCTTTTAATAATAAATATGCCAAAACGCGAGATTTAATATACCTCCAGAGCGGGAAATAAAACGAAACTGGAGTGTAAGAAAAGCGATTTTGGAATGCATTAATATAGTACTAAGATTTTAAAATATATAATATTAGAATTTAAAGTAAAATTAAGTGAGATTATTACATATATAAAAAGAAAAGCCTGAAGTGCTGTTTATGGGATCCATCCTACTTCTATTTATTTGCTAGTGGTGAGTTGCTTTTTCTTATTCGACAAGCACTTTGGAATTTATAATGAGCTTTCGTTAATAATAAGCTTTATTTGAAGTTCAAAGCAATTTAAATTTACTTCCAGAATGCATATTTATGCCTTGTAATGACACTAATTTATTATGTAATTTATATTGTTTATAGCCATAAACAATGCATATCAAAATATAGTTTAAACATTCATTGACTTCCAAAACCCAAGTTAGCTTTAGGGAAATTTCGTAATTTTTAACGCACTTACTTTTTAAATTTCTTTTATTTTGTCGACATATGAATTTCTTTTATCATATCTTTCTAATAAAACAGTTACAATTAATAAAATTTAACAAATTATTAAAAATTTTTTTCTTAAATTAATTAAAAATTAATGATGATGCAACGCATGATGCAATCACTGGATGCTGCTGCAAAAGGTGTATTGTTATTATCGTTGATAATATCGTTTCATATTTATATTTTTCTAGTTTTTTTTTCTTTTTTAATGTTTTTTTAATTTTCTATTGTTTAAGCATTTTTTAATTTTCTATTGTCTTTCTAACAAAAGGTATTTTGGCTTTTTACTTTTAGTATCTTTTAAATTAAAGGAATGGGAACGTTTTGTATTATGCATTGAATTCGTCAGAGTTTCAGAAAAAAAAAAGTCTTAAGCTTTGTCCGATGTTGTCTGGTGCAGATATTTTTTGCAAAGGTTCACAATAATGCATGTTGTTAAAATTATAAGAGAAAAATAGCAAACTGATACTACTGTGTAATTTTTAAACATTAATTTTAAGCTATAAAGAGCTCTAAAATTTTATATTTGAACGAAACAAAAGTTCTCTTTGTATCAATACTTTCATCTGATAAAAATTTCAGTCCACTCTTAGTGATGGAAACTTAATGCTTCAGTCTCACAATTGTCGTTATTAGGCACATAACTAATAATCTATCTTCCATATTTTTTACGTGTGGAAGTTTTATTCTTACATCCTCTAGTACAACTTTGTTGGAAAAGCTTATTTTCAAATAAACTATCAAGAATAGATATAGCTAAACTCATATCTTTCCTCACTGAAAATGAGAACCTCATGAAACAGCCACCATACGCAACCAGTTCATCCGACTCCGACCTAGATTTCTCTCCTTCACCAAGACCTCAGACTTATGGACTGAGACCCTCTAGAGGTTCAATACCCCTAATCAGTCCTCCTACAAGTATATAGATGCAGCGAACTTTTGGGGCCTGTCTTAAAATTGTTTTAGCTTTGCAAGTCTTCCTTTTCAGATGTAAACACACGTTTTTCATCGTTTTTATAATTTTCACATGTTTTTCGTCCATGTTAAAACACTGCATGTAACCCTTTTTTTTTTTTCTTCTTTTTTTGTTCAATAAAGTTTCTACGCACACTCATCCAAAATGCAAACCGGAGATTTTTATCTCTGGAGTCAGGGGTGTGTCGTAGTGTAAAGTAAAATAAATATTTTTTCAGATTTGACATTAGAAAGCTTCGGATAAAATTCGAACTTTGTCTCGTGCCATGGTGGTGTTGAAGAATTTGATGCTAGATTTTAAATGAATTATGTCACATTTTACAGCGTCTGTTCACTGTCATTTTCATGTAATTTCAAAATTTAATTTTGTTGGTGAGAGATTGTGCATTGTCCGTCCGCGTAGAAATCGACCAAGTCTCTCTTAAAAAAAAGATTATTAGGTTAGTTTCATATCCATCAACTAAATATAAGACATCAAGATGATCAATTTCTCTTATTTGATGCATTTTGTATGAGATTAAAAGGAAAAATCAAAATAATATGCATTCTTTATTCTTAACCGGATATCTGATTAAAATAGTTTCGAAACCATAATTCCTTCTGGAACATAAGTCAGTTTTGAAATCCTTTCTTTTAATAATTTTGCTCCTATTTGAATAAAAGCGTCAGCGGATTTCAAATTTCCTCCATTTGTCAAGATAAAAATTTCACCCGGCAGCTAGAAATATATTGCGACACTAGAAAAGAAACAAGAATAAAGAGAAACAAGTCATCAGTGATGGCGAATTCTGACATTCTAATAACAGTTTCGTCCTGCAAGCGCATAAAAAATACGACAAGAAAAGACAAAATGCTTTATAAAGTCTTATCATTTTTATCCCTCTTTCTAATGTACCTTTGATTATTAATTTTATTTAACTTAGAGAAATCCTGGTCGCACAGATTACTATGTTGATATGAAATGGTTTTTCAATAGTTTCTTTTGTGTAAGAAACGAATTCAGATTCGGATAAGCGCGGAGTAAAATTACCCAGTTTGAACTGGGAGACATAAATGATTTTTTTCTTTTGTCGGGATTCATTTTTTCTCCAATGAATAGTTTTTCGTTTAGTCGATAAAAAAGTGTCTAAATGTTCACTTTTGGTTTCTAGATCTTGTCAATATGTAAAGGCTTCTTTTGCTTTAATAGTTTATAACTTAAGTAGAGCATATGCCAATAATAAATTTAAAGTAAGACATAGAAATGCGTTATTTTTCCGAAAGCATTCTTTTGTTAACTGGAAGATGAGTTTTCCAACTTTTAAATAAAAATGTAGAGATTTCTAGTTGTTTTTCGTCACGTGGCTTCTCTCTTTATGCCCGCGTGGCATGAAATATAACCGAATTATGCCTGGCACTGAAAAACTGTTAGAAGGACATGAAAACCTACATTCTATGTTATTAATAAAAAAGAAAAAATGCTTCAAATGAAAAGGTCATGATCTCCCACATGCCATATCATCGGTATACATCTCAAAGTGACTAGGTCAAAAGAAAAATGAATCAATTGTGTTCTTGATGTTTTACAATGCCTTCTCTGTAACAGGGAAAATCACGATATCGATATATACTGGAAATTATGGCAGTCTATTGGTAAGGTCTGGGCTTCGAGGCAGAAGAGTTCCAGGTTCGAAACCCGATTCCACTGAAGATTCGCCGTGTGTCGGGGGCCTGGTGCACTCTAAAACTGGCGTCATAGATTAAACACCCTCCTGCCGGTTTGGTGTAAAAATACCCACATTGGCCCGGCCTACCCAAGAAGGGTTTAAGGCCGGTAGAGGACCAGCGGGGAGAGAGCCGCTCCACCAGCATGTGGAGGACGGGATTTATTGGGTACAATAAGATGATACAGGCATTGCCCGAACAGGGCCAGTAATTTTAAATACAAGAGAGCTGGGACTGTAAACATGGTTCGACCCACCTCGGTGGGGAGAAAATAGTTTGAATTTCTGCTCGGGCAAGCAAGGAACAGTAAAAATATATAAAAAATAGATAAGTATTGAAAAAGAAACAAATAAAGACAGAAAAAGCAGTAAAAATCAGATATATAAATAAGTCAAAGATTGAAACTCCGTAGTATGAAAACAAAACACACACAAACAACACTACACATCAAACGACACACAAAACACAAATAAAAACTGTACCAAACATAGAATTAAAAATACATAAATTAATAATAATAATAATGATTACTTCTGAGATAGAAAGGAATAAATTCCGTTAGTCAACGGTAATGCATGTCCCGCGTAAAAGGGAATATCAATTACAGAATGTTTTTTGAGTGAAACTGCGCAAATTAAAAATTACTTTGTCCTATACAGGATAAAAACGGCCAATGGGAGAGGAAAAGGAATGAAATTTTGAAGTCTAAAAATAAAAACAAGGTCAAAGTTTGGAGAGCGAATGCCAGCTCAGGTGTAGTCCTCGTCATCTGACAGCGTTTCAAAATGACGAGGTCCATCCCAAAATAGCCCTCATGTTGCTTCAAAGCGGGATGTTTATGTAACTAGATAATATATGCTGTACATATATTTTTTTGTTACAGAAAATGACATTTTAAAACCACAAGAACACATTTACTTATTTTTCTTTTCTTTTGACTTGGTCACTTTTAACTGCATACCCACGATATGTTTTGGCGCATGGTTGGGCCTTTTTCTAATCTTAAAATATATTAGATGTTTTGGGAGTTTTTTTTTGTGTGTATATATTTTATTTCAGGAATTTTTATCTGAAATCTTCAAATGTTTCGATGCTGATTTGTTAAAACAGTTTTATTTCTGCAAACTCTTTGAACCGCATACACTATCAAAGCAACAGTGTAATATTACATGGAAGAAGCGGAAAACTTTTGTATATACCGCTGTTACTATTTATTTATTTTCTTTATTTAAAAAGTTGAGTTGTTTTTGAATTGCCCAAGACAGTCATTAACCATTGGGTAGAAGCCGGCTTAAAGCTTATGAAATGACTCGAATTTAAATGGGGAAAACTTACTTTCAATTTTTAGGCACATTATTTACTATACACATTACATCACTTTTCTTGCACATTAAATACTATGTAACAATGCTCAATCAATCAATATCATAAATAATGATCGATGGAAATAGCTCTTTTTCTGTATTGTTTGTAAAACTTAATGCGGAAGTGGAGATGTATTTTCTAAATAACTATGCTGCATATTAAAGGTAATTTGGGAGATTCTTTATATTTTATGTTTTTTTAACTTTTCGATTATTTGTCGAACGAGATCTCGCCTTATTTTACTCGGATGTTTTCTGATAAAATGTGCCGTGAAGTTTTAATTGAAAAAAAAAAACTCCTAGACACAGCATCTCCCTCCCTACTTTCAGATTCTCCGAGAACAGATTTACATACGAGTTTTATTTCACACTCATTGACATTAAATTTTATTTAGTGTTATATACAGTTGACGCTCGTTATAACGACCCTCTGCGTCCCACAGCAAAAGGTCTTTATAACGAGTGGTCGCTATAGTGGATATAATTTAAAAATGTACACATGCACTCTCAGCAGTTCCGTAAAAATAGGCTATTTTTAAAGAGATTCCTTACTCTTAAAGAGATTTGATTAAATACTCAAATTATTTTTTATCATTGCTATTAATCATTGGTTATAATTGGTAATTGGTATTGGTTAATAAAATTTCATCAATCAAAAATATATTTCTAAAATAGATTTTAATGTAGAAAATAAAGGAATTTTGGAAAAATACCGGGAAGAGTGTCCGCTGAATTCGGACGTTGTATTGGGATTAGACGACACTGGACGGCCGTTATACCGGAAGTAAAATAACATAGAGTGCATAGGGAAACATAGTTGGGGATTTTATCACTGGTCGTTATAATGGAATGGTCTTTATAATGTGTGGTCGTTCTAACGAGTGTCGACTGTATATTGTTCACATTCGAAAAATAGAAAGATCAAAGAACTCATACGATTATTCTAAACAATGTTCTTATTTACATCGAATATCCTTGAAAGGGAAAAAAATCCCCTCCCCCTTTTTTTAAATGATTTGAATGAAAATCAAGCAGAAAGTAAAAATCTTTTTCGACATTCAACATCATGAAACCAAGCCTGCATTTATATCTCATAAAATCCATTAACTGTTAGCTCTATTGGGAGCAAACACCTTTTCTTCTTGCTGAACGAAAAGCTTTCGTTTTAGAGTATAAGTTGTATTGCGGAGTTGATGGAACACAGTAACGCATCAACAGTATCTTGCAATTTTTTCCCTCCAATCCAGAATCATGATTTCTTGCTTGCTACAGCCAATCTAAACCTTTTTTTCCCTTCGAACTTTCATTTCCTCTGCCAGTTTTCAAGAGGATTGATTTTGTCCCAAGTATCTAAACGATCAACATTTGCTGATAAATGTTTCGACATCTATGGGAAGGGTGTTGACTAAATTTCTTGCAGTGAAAAATGTACGGATATAATTAAAGCCCGGAGTGGTGTTAAATGTGAATTATCTTATCTGTGAACAGAAGGAGTAGTTTCAGAGACTTTGATAAGAAATAGTGATACAGATTTATTTTTGTCTTCCCTTCCCCCTGTGAAAGTTTTCCTACGATTATATAGAACTGTTCTTTCAGTAAGGTGATTTTGTCGCTGATAGAATAGAATTCCTAAAAATCTCTTTGGTTCAATTAGTTTTTTATCAACTCAATCGTATGATTCACATGATTTCATTATGGATCATGAAAGCTTTTACAACGGTTATCATGTTTCATGCTTCGGAATCGGAGAATTGCGGGATTGAGACCCGGTTTCATAGAGGATCCAACGTTAATATGACCTGACGTGCATTAAATTTGTCTTTGCAGGTCAGACATCCATATAACAGTGTAGTGTGGAAGCTGGACAGTATGGTGTGTCGGTTCAACCTCGTCATCAGATCATGGCCGAAAATAATGGCGTCTGCTCCCGTTATAACTCCTCTTTAGCTTTAAAACAGGGTTCTGATTTAGCAAAGCAATCCTACTGTAGGTTAATTTCGCGAATGAATTATAGGCCTCGTATTAGACGATTAAAGTGAATGTTCTAACAGTCAAAATTATGAATCTGTTTTTTAAATTTATCTTTAATTAGTTCTACTATCATTTGAAAGGAGGAAGTACTGTTTAGGATTATATTATTACCACTACTGGGAAAATATTTTTTCCCGTTTTTGGTACAGTTGCTATTGTTTACTACACTAATATTTGTAATATTGATTTTAGTGAAAACAATACAAGGCATCGAATTTACTGAGATTTTAAATTCTGGCTAAATCTGTCACCTGGACTTAATATACGAGAGAAAAATATGTTGAAATGAAGAGCTTTTTGAGAAATGTGAACATATCCGCTTTTTTTCTGTAATGCGTTTTCCTACAATTTTCTAATATTTTACCTATCTATACAAGAATGCAGTGACATTTTGTCTCAAAACTTTTTGTTTCCCCCTTTTTAAAGACACCTATAGCTCTTAATTTTTAAAAAAAACTAAACATATCCACTTTTAATTCCAAAATTTGTAAAATGGACATGCTCACTTTTGATAAGAAACTCAAATATAACGAGTCTCTTTTCCTTTCTTGGAGACTGAAGTCGTTGTAACAAATTTTTGTTAAAAATTACTCAGTTTGACCATTTTTATTTAGATGTATTTTAATTTCTCCTGTAAGTTTCATAAGAAATCAGAACTATTCTCGGCCATTGTTTCAAGAATTGTTGCTCGTATTTGATGAGATGCATGAGATGCATATGATACAAAATTTTATCAATTATAATTATATGTTAGAAACGGGAGGGAACTTCATGGGACATTTTTATTTTAACATCTATTCTTTATAATAGCTCATAATTTATAAGGAAATTGAATTTAAATTTTAGGAAAAAGATTATAAATAAAAAAACGCCTTTTAAATCCGAACAAAATGTGTTCGAATTTCTAAGTAACTAAACATAGCGGCGAAAAACTAATTAACCCTCCTAGCGGCTGAAACGGCCTTTTCCGGTTCAGTTCAAAAGCACATAGTTCGCATTTATATGTATATTTTCTTAAACAACCTTGATTAAAGTATTCTTAATATTTCAGAGATATAATTAAATACAAAAAAGATCGGTTCATTCACTTTAAAAGCTGTTTTCTAACCTGAAAGCTAAAAGATTAAAATAATTGGGCTCTTGGAGGGTTAAA
Organism: Araneus ventricosus; assembly: GCA_013235015.1. Taxonomy (NCBI): domain Eukaryota; kingdom Metazoa; phylum Arthropoda; class Arachnida; order Araneae; family Araneidae; genus Araneus; species Araneus ventricosus. The sequence continues at coordinate 4,557,808 of BGPR01000001.1, forward strand.
TTATAACGTTGGGTTGTAATAATTAGTAGTTAATTGTTTTATATTAGAATCACCATGCATCTCATTATTTAAGAACCTCTGTATCCATAGATAAAATCTAATGATCTTCCTCGTGAGTTGAGCCATACACTACTTTCTTCCGTACATGGATTTTGTTCCGTTGTACTCGTATCTCTTTGTATTTTGTTGTTACTTTTTATTCAATGCTTTATTTGATGTAAATTCTTTCTGGGCTGGAAGTCGTCTAGACGTGTGCGCATGCGTGTTTCTGATCCGAATCCGGTTTTTCGGCGAGCCCAGTTTTCTCGAGAAGAGGCCAAAGACCCATATAGCACTTGAGAAATCTACAAAATTACTGACACGTGCCCGGGCTACAGAGAACAATAATTATTATAATTGTGTGGGTTGTCTTCAACTTAAAGAGATGTTGTGTTTTTGTATTGCATTATATAACCTCATACACCTTGTTAACTCGGTGGTTGGTATACATCTGTGCTGAAACGGGTGTGTCTTTTGAAGGCTGGCCTTTCGGAAACTTGTCTGAGTTATATGCATGGCTTAGTGTTTGTTTTACTGTAGATCTTCTGGTCTGCTAGAGAGGATTTTTTAATCAATTTATCCGCATTGTTTTAGAGTGCTTTGTTTTATGGCGAAGTGGATTAAACTGTACAAGAAACGTTAAATTTTTCTTCGAATATATTAAGATATTGCTTTTAAATTATAGTCGAGAGTGCGTTTAACATACATTGGCGTTGTAGGTGATGGTAACATCTATTGAAAAACACAGAATGCAACTATTATTATTCAAAAAAATATATTTGTCATAGCAATTTATTAAAATGAATAACACAGTTTTCCCCTTTCCTAAATTGTTGGTTTACTCTAAGTAACGTTTTGTTTTTGAAAATGACACAAATAGAGCTGGAATACGATTTTTTTTTAAAAAAAAAACTTGATTTGTGTTGTGCAGTGATTTTGCGGTATTTTCCTGCATGGAAAATTCAATATTACTTGAATTTCTCTCATTATTTTGTGACGCCATACTTATTTTGCATCTAGCTGATAACAGCATAGTATGTCAGTTCTATGAAATTTTGTTGTTTAAATTATTTTCGAAGGTATGATCACAATGGAAAACAAATACAAAAATATTTTTGAAACCTCAATAGGATACTCAAATTATTAAGCTATAATGCATTAAAAATGAGCATCGACCTTTCATATATTCCTTACTTAAATTCAATTGTAATAGAATCGTGCATTGTGATTAGTTTATTTCTTTTTGTGGCTGAATATAGGTATCTTTATTTTCGAAAGCAATATTTCCAGCAAAGTATTTTTATGTAATTAATTTTATGTCGAAATGAGATAGATCCCATTAAGACATTTAAGCTGTCTTTATAAATATTTATAACATTGAAACATTCTGATTTAAAATAGAGTATTGATAATTTTTTCTAATTTCATTGTGGAAATTCTAAACAAATACAACCAAAGTTTTATCAGGGTAGATATTTTTAATAAAATGCGTATAAACTAACTCGCTTGTCAAATGGAAATCTCTTCACTCATTTCACATGTCACGAATCTGAACAATTCGTATAATTTAAGTTGAAAGCACTGCAGACTTATGAAATAACTAAATAATAAATTTGTGCCCAGCCCATTCCGTTTGTGAGGTTACGAAACTGCTCAGCACAGAAATTCATTAAATTCAATCAACCTCCAGGAAATGTCGATCTTCTTGCAGCAAGTTGGGCGTCTCTCAAGTGTCCTATTATTAAAAACCCTTGCGTTTCGCAATTGACATACCGATTTATATTTAGTCCTTTAGAAGTGCGGAAGTAACTTTTCCACTCTCTTCACGGCTCTAACTGTCCAAAACCTTTGACGACAACCACGCCAAAAAAATAACCGTCCATAATTCCCTACTTTTCGCCATCCATGGATACAAAAAGCTGGTGTTTTTAAAAGATCTTAAGAAAACTGATACTGTGGTACTTGTGATCTCCTCATTCAACAAATTTGGTGGATGCTTTTTTTGGTAAGATTTATTATTATTTCTTGCTATCTTTTTTTTCTCGCAACTTTAAGGTCGTTTCGTTTGATGACCATTCATTGCTGGTGTGTTGGGTGGCTGCCAAACTCACTTCAAACAAGTGGGACGATTGGAAAGGGTCGCGGAGAAGAGAGGCTTGAATAATTCCTGGATTTTTCTCAGAACACTTGACATTTTTCCCGCTAATCTCTTGTTGACTGTTGTTTGTTTTAGAAGCAATTATTGGTCGATTTTTTGGGGTTGTTATCTAACAACCAGCAAAAATGTATCGATAAAAGAAGAAAAATACCTTTTTTTGCTATCAATCAACTATTCGATTTTGCAATCTAGAAGGGTTGTTAACGATTGATTGGTTCTTTAAAACAACAAATCGGGATGATAATGATCGTTGTACATCTCTAGTACAATGGCAGCCTTTTCAGTGCGGCTTTGTGACAATGCTTCTATTTTTAGCACTTTACAGGCTGGAAATTGTTTTGTCTTCATTTTTCAGTGTTTTCATTGAGCATTAAAGATCACGTATTTTTCAGACATAGAGTTAATATAGTAAGAATTCGTGGAGATTACATAGTGATTGCGCTTATATTGCTCCAAAGAAAATTCAAGGGAAGGGGTTTTTCTTGTTTGTTTCCGTGAGTAAACCATTTATACATTCGTACTTAATAAAACAAAAGTTTTTCATTAGTTGAATTTTTTATCATATATAAAATTCAGTGACGGCTTTTATCAAATTAGAATAATATTTATTTATATTAAAATCCAATAATTAGATAAATTTGAAACAGAACTGAGGGTATAACTATCATTATTATTTTAAAAGCAGTTAAGTATTTAATAATAGCTGATATTTATGTATACATGTGTGCACTTAAATATGAATCCTTCCTCTATCATTATGAATTAAACATCCTGTCCTGTTTTCTGTTTTTAATGTAATTTGGTTTGCATATTTTATATCTTGTTGTCTTTTTCATCTGTGACAATTTGCATAACTATTTTGCTAAAAGACGTAGATCGATAAGTTATTGTTAACTATTAAGCTGTATTAATATTCCGTAATTAATCTTAACTTCGTATTGGCTCTTACTGTAAATACGTGTCTCTAAGATATACGAATGCGTTAACTGATCTAAGCATTTTAAGTTAATTATATAACTCCTTAATTTGTACTTAAAAAGTAATTCTAAAACAAATTGAGCTGAACACCATCCTTCTAGTTTACCTTTCAGATAGTTAGAATAATAGGTTTCCTACACGAGGACCCTTACAAATCCCTATTGTAAAAGTTTTCTTCATATGCTTTTATTCGGAACTGAGTACGATGGTAATTTTGTTTTCATTCAAATTTCGAAAATTAACTTTACATTGTATACAGTTTTTAAAAAAAGGTAACAATTTCCTTAATCACTTACTCTTCTTTTTAAGGGATCTCTACTCTATCAATTCCTAATTTCATTCTGTAACTTGATTTCATGCTTACTAATCAAGAAGAATTCCCTTAAATCAACTAGTTAGGAATCGGAAATGTTTCAACATTGGCTAGAGTCGATTTGTAAGTTTTAACATCTATACATTTGTTGGTTAGTGTAAAATCTATATTTTCGTTTCCTCCAGAGCTTCTCGTTCTGTTTATCCATGAGGATTTATTTTCCTTTCAGAATCTAGGAAGTCTTGAATTTATAAAGAATGAATGGCATTCACTTGATCCCTTCCAAAGATATGCAAATAGTAACTCCATCTTTTAAAGAGAGGAACCGTTTAGGAATTTCCGTTTTGCGTTTGGCTGGAGGTATTGTATCGAATTCACCCCGTGTCACATGCTTCATGAAAATAGTGGTTTAAGTTCAGTTTAAAAAATAATATTCATGACATGTATAAAATATCAACCTTATTGTGAAAAAAAGAGTACATATTTATTGTCGAAATGTAAACACACTTTCCCCCTCCTGAAAACAATTTGTTGCTTAATCCATTAGTGTCCTGAAACAGCTAAGTTGTGGTACGACAGTGATTTCGCGACGGAACAAGTTCAGTGATACTCAGATGTTTAATCCCTGTCGATGAGTTGATAGCATCCGAAAACTTTCTAGGTATCAACATACCTATAGAACACTGTGAAAACTTAACATGTTTAATAGAATTTATTTCTTGTTGATCTTGTTTTGAACAAAAAGATTTCTGTCCTCAAACATCCTTTCCTACATTGTAATAAAGTATTCTTGATAAGTGTGTGCAGTCAAAAATTACAATTTTAATACTACAACGTTAAGGCCGAGCAAAAAGCATAAGCAGATACTTCAAATACATCTCTTAGTAGAGAGTTTTATCTTTTGCAAAACTACAGCGTATATACGTAATGTTAGTCAGGTTAATAACAGTCCTGCGACTAAGAAAAAGAGACCTAACGTTCTACATGAGTTTGTTGTAGTACGTGAAAAGTAAGTTGCTAAAAGGTAACTTTTCAATGAGCTGAATGGACTGAAGTTGATACAGTGAATAAAGATTTAGGAATGATTCTCCTTCTGTATATTATCCAACAAAAAGGTTCCTGTTCAATCCTTCCTCCCTGCCGAGTTTGCAGGTGTCCCTAGGAAAGTACCAACGATTGACATAAGTACTACATTCACCTAAGAATAACAAGGTGGGCAATGTAGTGTTAAGTATACACAAACCGACCCCCGTGGTGTGGCTGATTTAATGGCCAGTCTCAGCAGGTGCTAAATAGGAGACACCTTAGGACGAATGTAAATCTCAGTATTATGGTAAAAACATGAATGTCTGTGTTTTGAATCATTTACCAATGGGTTTCCGACAAATCCATCGCAGCAGGCAGTCGATATGTTGTCACAGTGAAATACGCCAGGGTGTTTCATAGGAAGGAAAGTAAATGAGCGTGATGTTATTCAAACTTCATACTGTCTCTGAAGTTGTGAAGGAATGCCTTCCATATTTTTCAAAGGTGGTTCACGGATCAGTAATTTTATCAAATGCCAGCCTGCTGAATGTTAAGAAAACTGGAAGATTATTCATACGGGTTATTTTTCGATTTCCTGATGGATGCGCAGTGTTAATACATCTTTTAAATTTTATTTTGAAATATTGCATTCGATACCCAAACTTTTCCTAAAGTAACTAAAATTAAGTTAAATTAATATTTTATATGTTGAAGATGTTGAATTAAAAAACAATTTGTTGTCTGAAATTCGACTCATCCTTTTAAGTATGTTGTCAACAGTCATCAATAAGAAAAAAATATTCGTTATTGTTTTTAACTAAAGTATCTTTTTTCGTGTGTATGCATCGAATCTGTGGTTCATGTGCCTTTCATTTTCTTTATGGGTAATTTTTACTGTGTACTAACGAACAGATTAGAAAACTAGTTCATTTTTTTCAATAAAATCGAGTATCTTTCCGAAGTTCTGAACTGTGGTGTGAAGAATATTGGAGAAATAATTTTTTTATTTGCGAATTTTTTAGACACGTTATTTTAACTTTTCTATTATTCAGATTACAATTTAGAAGAAAGTTATTGCAAGCATGATCAGAAACTAATCTTTATTTCTTTCACGAAATTCTTAAATACACCGTCGAAACTCGAAATGCATTTTTAAGGTAATTTTTCAATTTCCAACAATCTTTACGTCGAAAAATCTAGGTTAAACCGTTTGGTTTTCAGCATTCAAAACAATGCACCTTTTACCTTTGACTTACTTTCCATTCCTATTCTAAAAGCAAAAGCCATCTATTTACTTAAGTGTGAACCATCAAGGCATGCTGTCTGTTATTTAAATAAAAAATGTGGAAACATCTGGATTTGATGCAGTTTGAGTGGTCCAATTTGGATCATTTCCATCGGACGTTCCTGGATTGGGAGATGGGCGCTGCCTTTGCAAATAGTTGTCGGAAAAAATTTTCCACCAAACTAGTTTTCCGATTTCACTTTTTTCTCTTTTGATGCCAGCCGTCTGTGGCAGCAGAAGCTTTCTTTTAGTGGAATCTATCCCATTTATTCTCTTTCTTCTTTTGTGGCATCGCTTCCTAACAGGTTTACTCGCTTTAAATCTCTTTATGAGAACGCGTTGGCACCTGGTCTGCGGTTTGTGGAGTGTCTGCGTCGTGGGATATAATAAGTTTAATGTCCTAGCTCTTATAAAATGCTTCTTCCAAGCAAAGTGTCTAATTGGATCATACCGAGGGCGAAAAATATCCAGCAAATTTTATTCCCTGCTGAAAGTTGAAAGTTTTCCGTCGACCTAGTGCATTAAAACGCGAAAGTGGATTATATAGTGGGATTTTTCTTGATACTTTCACATATCTTATTCCTGGCCAGTGCGCCTTATATAACACCTCAACAAGAGAGGAATTTAATTTTTTTCTTCTTGTGTCAGGAGAATAATCCCCTTTTTTGTTCCTATCCTCTCTATTAGACGCCCAAAAGCATTATTCGATGACATTAAGTGACCTTTCCAAGATTTTACCTTAGAAAGGTAAAATACTGATTATTCATCTGACTGATCAGATTTTCAAGCGGAAAGCTTTCATAACGCCGGAGTATCATACAAAATGATGACTGAATTAGAATTCCTTGTGCCCCGTTGTAGCATAATGCAGTAGCATAATTTCAAATGTCTTGTCATGTTAATGAAACGCCTAAATATAAGATTAAATTTGAGTCGTTTAATTCCGATACCTTTTCATTCAAGTTGTTGAAGTTTAACTTTTAATTAAAAAACAGCTGAAAATCTGTTTGATGAATTAACGTTATGAGTAGCGTAAGGGTTTCAAATTCATAGTTTCTATGCTTATTTTTATTGAAGAGAGTTATCGAGATTCAGATTGATTGAAACAAAGTATTTTTTTATTAACCTGCTTCTGATTTTTTCCGTATAAAATTGTTGCACAAAATATTCGAAGCCAAGTATTAAAAACCGGTATTTACTAGCAGTCATTTCGTCACTGAGTTGTATGACTTAAATTATATTTTTTCATCTCTTAACTGCTGTAATACTTCCAGCAATGTTAAGTATATATTTTAACATTTGATACATGAAAGGAAGTGAAAGCCAAATTTTTCCTTTGGTGGATTTAAGAGTTGTTCTGTACTTTTTTGGTGACTGTCCGAATGCTTGTGTACCGTAGTGCTCTGGGGTACATCGAGGACATATGTAATATTGTGATATTTAAGAAGTAGTCTGGTGACCAGTTCAGTACCAGTTTGAGTCGCCACATTCAATTAGTCCATGTTCTTCAAATACTGTTCGGGCTTTAAAGTGATCATTGTTGAGTTTTCCTAACTGTGAAGCATTGAAGCATTTTGTTTAGCAGTTGAATTTTGGAAGCTCTTAAATGCAGTCCTGACCACATCATGGGCATCAATAATACTGTGTCATATTAATAACATTAGAAAACTACGCGTAAGTTGAGGACGTGTTGTTTTCTTCGATAATCTTTAATGTTAAAAAGTTTTGTTCGGTAGTCTAGATATAATATATTTGCAAACATTTAAAAGTAGTTTTACTTTAGAAAGTGAGTTTTAAAGTATTTTAACCTTATCTTTTATTGTTTTGTCATTTAATAACATATTTTCTGTACTTTCTTCTGTCGAGGGAAAGATATCAAATAACTTAGAATTCTAATAGATAACCTGGCTAGACTTTAATACCCGCAGGCCAGACCAATATTTCTAGTCAATAAAATGCGCACAACAGTTTTATATCCTCAATCCTTTTAAATCGGCGATTGGGGAAACAAGCTTTGCCAGACGATTGTCATTTTGCATGGGGAGTGGTTTAAGGCTGTTTAAAGTAGGATACGCCTGTCTATGTGGACACTGCTTATGTATTGCATTTCAACTTACTTCAAATAGAGAAGCTTTGAAAGAAAACTCTGGTCTTTTTTTTATATCTTTGCGCATGAGAGTTAAAAGTTTTTAAGTGAGTGTAATTGCCAGAGGATACTGTATTTAGAGAGAACTTTCTGGGTATTTGAAAACAATAAATTCTTATGAAGTGAAAATTTCGAGATTCCGTGTTTGATCAAGCGCCTGGAACGATATTTGTTTACACTTGCTCCTGTTACTAATATTTGTTCCTGTCTACAGTCATTTCGAAACTAATTTTTTTTCTGACTTTATAAGAAATCATGCAGCTAATTCCTGTATTTTGAAAATTATTAACCAAGTCATCTTTGATATATTTGGTTTTTATAATAAGGGTAATACAATAGTTAGTCATAAACTTCTAAGTATTCTTTAATTTTAGAGTCATTCTTTTCTTTTAATGCAGGGTTCAGAAAAAAATAGCGCATGTGAGGTCTGAAAGTTTTTGAAACAAGACTTTCAAGTCATGCAATCAAATCTAATATCTTTCCACTTTCTATTTCTCCATTTCAGACTTTTTTTGCGCTGTTTCCATTATCTGGTATTATGTTGTTGTTTTCATATTTGTGTGTTATTTTCAGGAAGTGCATAATGCAGCATATTATCTTTGTGATGAAATGGAAATATATAAGTTCTGAAATCATAATGAGATCGGGAAAGATTCTCCAATTTCCAATGAAATTTATCGTTTACAATAATGCGAATCCAATGCAGCTCGGAAAAATACGGGAGGTTACTAAAAGAATAATTTATAATCTTCGGGAATTCTCGTATGATGCAAAAGAATCGCCTCTCTTGTTTCTAACCGAGAAATAAAATGAGTATACAAGAGCTCCAAGATCGCTGTCTGCCATGTCAAATACAAATCCTTTTCCAACTTATCCAAACCTGATACGAAACGAATATTTCTTGCGAAGCATCAAAAATTACAATGCAAACCAGGGAGACGAATACGTGTGCAAGATAGCAATGTTTCTCCAATTTATTCAAATGTCTTCTGCTCTGTTTTGGTCCTGAAGTCACGTGCCAGAACAGACAAAAATGGGAAGCACTGTTACAGCTTTTGCTTCGTGGCACAACAAAAGACCCTTTTGCAGTAAAGATAGACACGGCACAGTAAAAAATGTCTTTGTCAAGCTGTTTGAAGACGAGAGGCTAAACAGGGACATTCCTTCTGCTTCCATTTTAAAGGAGGCTCCTGTTAAACTTGAAAAAGATGAGTTCATTTCTTATACTATGAGATACGGCTGTTTTTTCCGACCTCCCTTTTCGTAAAAGTCAATATGAAATAAAATTCGCGACTGGTAGAATATATGAAAGTGAACGAAGTGGTGGCATTTTAATATTGCTGTAGAATTTGTGTAAAAGAATTTTGTTTTCATCCATCGAATATCTGGATTTCCGAAGTCTTCCTTTTTTAGAAGTAGTTGCTTCTCTAGTGAGAGGTTCTGTTACTGATCTGTATTATGCAGCTGAAATAACATTTAGAGTGTTTTTTCATGTATATAATATAGCTGATAAACACACGGTGTTTAGTACTTTTTAAAAAATTGAAATTGTCTTTACATTTTCTAAAATAATTTAACCAGTGCTAATAGGAGTATATTCTTTTAAGCTTAAAATTTGCTTTTTTTTTATCCTGCTGGTACATCTGTTTACGTAACTAAAATTGTAAAGAATAATTTAAAATGCTGTTTGCTCGAAATGTAGAGCGTTATTCTTTGCTTTAAATTATGGAGGAATTCTTTAGTGTTGACTTGCTTAAAGGCGAATATTTTTAAAGGCATTATAACATATTTTAAGTTATTTTTTGATATTTCTGCAATATTATATTTAAATTTCACGCCGCGTAGATGTAAAAAAAAATTATAATGAGTTTAATTCAAGAAATTTTGGAACTACTCCAAGAATTTTACAACGAAAAAAATTAATGATTTCTTTGAGAAACTTAATAAGATTATTGAATACTTTTTGTCGGTGCGTAATAATAATAGTGTCTGGACATCCGTCTTCATTTTCTCAATACGAATTAATTTTTTATCAAATTTTCTTTAACTACCAGAATATTTCATTAAAATGTCGAGTTATTTTATATTCTATTTTTAAAATTAACTTGTATTCTTTTCTTCCTATGCCAGTCTTCCACTGCTCAGTATATTTAACGATGTAATTTATTCTGTGAACTAAATATAAGCCTTGCATACATATTTCAGCACTTTGTGAGTTATCTTGCTTCAAATAATAACTATCTTCTAGCCACTAATGAATACGTGTTGGAGATGTGTTAATCATTTTTAAGATAAATCTCCTCGTTATCATTACGCAGTCGCTCAAAATTTCTGCTTGACTATATTTCATCTTGTAATCATGTAGAAGTTGGCTTTCATAATTATTAACTAAATTAGATAAAGATGAAAAGCTTGTTCTTTGCTGAAAGAGAAGACTATAAGTTTTTATTATTTTTCAGATTTTTGTTTACTGCTAATATTGCTCAAAATCTGACCAAATGAGTTTTCACTAATATCTGATTATCAGCAGCCACAGCACTATGTAGATTCCAATTAATAATTAATTTCAAAAAGTTTCCTATAAATTACTAATGTTATTTATATGCATGGATTTGACGGAAATTTGAATACATATTTCGTTAAATAGCATTGCGTAGTAACGTTTATGAATGTAAGTTCCAATCTTGTAACCAAGGTTTTTCTTTGGCCTTTATTCAAATATTGAAACAAATATGGGAAACTACTGAAAATATATTGAAAAAAATCTTTTAGCATAAAAATTATGTAAAAGATTATTACAAAAATATTACTTTGCCTTTATTATTATTTACAACTAACAAATAAAATGAATAAAACATGATCATTCCTTGCCTATATTTTTTATAAGATGTCGAAGAAAATTCATCTTCCTAATATTCTGTAATTGAATCCACTTAATAACCCTTTCCATAAAAAAAAACTCCCGCTTAATTTATTTTTTGCCTCTCGCTGTAAAGTATCTGAACAAACTTTTTTTCCTCATTACACTAACAAATTCATCAAAATCTTCGCAAAATCGAATTGAATCCACGACTGGAAACTGCAAATAGAATTCAATCATTTCATCACCCTATTTGTTTAAATTCTCTTCGTGTTCTTAATGCCGACCATCTTTGACAGATTTTTTGTAACATTTTATTACTTTTTGTGTGTGCCAGAGGTGAAAATGCTCGCCAAATCATTAGGGCAAACAGTTGAAGAAATTTCCGTTGAATGATGAACACTTGGAGAGTAAAGCTCAAGGCGAACAAAATTCAATTACTTTGTGGGGATGTAATTAAGGTTTTTATGCAGAACAAGTTTGCGTCTGTGCACGCAAGTGTGGACATAAACCGGAGTTAGGCTTCTTCTAATCTAATGAGGCTTTCTATTCGCTTAAATATTACCAATCCTTAGATGTTTAGGAATGTAAATCAAATCAAAAGTAAGTGACAATGGTTATTTTTATCTTTTCTTTATACAGAAGACTACTAGAGGTTGTACCATGTCTGAAATAAAAGTCTTGGCATTAGCTAGGTTTTTTTTTTATTTTATTGGAGGATCTGTCGAAACTCATTATTAGGGTTTCATTCGCATTTTAAATTCACTCGCGAACTGATAAAATGTCTTAATGATAATGGTACTAAAAACTACTTCAGATGCTTGGTATTTCTTGCATATTATTAATTGCATACATAATTGCATAATTTGCATAATATTATTAATTGCATATAATTAACTAAAGACAAATATTTTTTTATAATCTTTGAAATTATTTAAGGAATATTTGAATTTTCCTTCTGGTGATGACTAAAACTGGAGCAAACTCACGGGACGCAAAGTCACAAATTCCGGTCTTGCTTCTATCATAGATTTGTCATATATGCAGAAATGGTGCATTTTAAATGTCCATACATGGGTGCGGTAGCGGTGCGTTGTGGTGTTATTATTTTCAGGTCTTCAACAGTTCAATATCCTATTGGTGAAGTTATTTTCAGGATTATATACCTTTGTCATCTTTACCTACTAGTATCCCTAAATTTCTAATTGTGTACAACACCAGAGTGAAATTAGTCATACAAACAACAAGAACACTTTTAAGCCACCAAAATTATTATATGATCGTTGTCTTTGAGGATATTCCTTTTAACCCCTTAACTCAATATTTTCTTTCTATCGAATAAGATTATCCCTTCTGTTTTGAAAAGGTGCTGTCGTTTTCATTCATCCAGGAAGGCATATAATACTTGATGTTCATAGATTCTACATAATTTTTTCAGTCAAATTATAAAGCTAATTAATGATTGAATTTTAGTTTTAAGACTGAAAATGCGATAATTCTATGCACGAGTATTCGCAGGCTTTTAAGTTAAGCAGTTAAATTTGATATTAAATGTTCGCCTTGTCGCATTTATTATATCTTTAGTAATTCATCTTCCCTTCAAAGTCTGGGCAACACATTGTTATATTTGTTGATACTTTCTATTTCTTTTGCTCCCGTTTCTGACTGCAATAGTAAACTTGATTTCTAGTCTAAACGTGCGTACTAAACTAAATCTTATAAATACTCTAGACACACCGAAGACAATTTTGAAGAGTGTTTGGATTCGATACTATGTATAAAAGCATTCGATCGCTTTACTGCCTTCTCAAGGCCGGATATCCCTTCGGGTTACGAATCCGCCAACTGAATCTACTAAAGCGTAAAATTTCGAAAGTAAATGGAAAAATTTTCTTTGAGACACTTGAGGCATCGGAATAGTTTTTTTCTAACCCTTCGTGGATCTAATTCCCATTTAGATTCTCTCATAGCTCTTGATGGATTGCGGAAAAAGCCGTTATATTCAAAAGAAAACGTTTTGCACACACACACAAAAAAATCTAGTAGAAGAAAAGTGAAGCTAAAAAAGTGACCAAAAAGGTAAAGGGAAAAAATGTCTTGTGCTTGCAATCAAAATACAAAGAACTCAAGTCAGTTAAGGAAAAAAAGGGGAAAAAAATGTGGGTTTGGGAGAGAGGACGAAACCTTTCTTCAAGTTTCGTTCAGAAATTCAGCCATGAAATCAATTCTCTTTTGAGTCAAGCATCTCAGATAATGCATATTGCTGGAAAAAAGGAAACGAAGATAAAGAGAGGGAAAAAAATAAGGAAATGGAATAAAAAAAGTACCTGAAAGGGAAAATCAAAAGTATATATTGAACCTTTGGAATCAAATTACGTAGAATCCAATGAATGTATTCCTGTGTTTCTTTTAATTTGTGTTTTTCTTCTCTATAGGATGTTATTTGGGATATCGTATTGTGTAAAGAAGTTTATAAAAAGGAAAACCTCTGTTGTTGGATCACAAAGGATTAATGATGACGTCAGAGGAGTTTATCTCCCTTCTTGTTCGAATCGAAGAAATAGCGTAATCGTCTGAAAATAATTTATTTGGTCTCAATCCTTTTCGAATCACATATGTATTATTTGGTGGAAAAAAACTAGATTAATGTTGTTTGATATGTGAAAGAATTTTCTCGAAGATGTTCATTCAGTGGTGGTGAAATCTGATTAAGATAAAACAACTTTAGAGAAGAAATAAATTATGTTCTAAGAAAATGATATCTTTTATCATTAAACGTGTGAAATCAATTCTCAGCGGATAAAGGTTTGGATATAAAAACGACTAAAAAATGCATTAGCGCAGTTTAACATTATTGCTAAGGATTTTCCGTGTGAATGGGAAACAATAGTGATAAAACGATTGAGGGAAATAATTCAAGACGATTGGGTTATTTTCTACTTCTTTTTTTCTTGCAGTTTTAAAAGTATCAATGTATGTATTGCCACAGATTTTCAATATTTTCCTCTCCTTTCGAAAATTAGTTTTAAGAAAATATTTGTGGAAATAGTAATACTTGCAATAAACGTAACAAATGCGTTTTTGCATTAGCCGCTTTAATTGCAGAATATTTTCGACGGTGAGGAGTTATTGGTGTTTTTTTATTTTTTGCTTCGCTTCTGACACTTTTTACAAAACTTTATTTGCTGAATGAAGTATTTTTGTATATAACACTTTTATATAGTTTTAGCTTATTTTTTTACGAAACTTTGTTGTTAAAGTGAAGCATCTTTTTCTACAAAATCTCTAAATCCTGCTTAGAAATCTGGGGTGTTTTAAATTATAAACAATGTCTCATTGATTATGTTATTTTTCAATATACCTTCTGAAAATTTGCTTGAAAAAGTTTTTGAAATCAGAAGATCCCAAGCACATTGAATCATTAAAATATTACGTACAAGGTAGTAACATCATTGTAATCCTGACTTATGATTAAACTAGCATATATTCAATAGATTCGTCCGGAAATCATACAAATGAATGAATCCTATTTTTATGAAGTTCTTTTATGTGGCATTTCTGGGTCACGTGATCCAATCCTGATCATGAATTCGATTATCGCATGATTAAAACAATTTGATTATTTCAGTTAAACAGGTTAGTTCATTTACTTGTTTTTGTTGCGGTTATGAAAGAATTCGCCAAATTTTGAAGCTGTTTTTGTTATCCAATTGCGTTATTCCTTGTGTTAAGTATTTCATTGGGGGCTAGTTCTGTAAAGGCTGTCTGTCAGCTAGGTTATTCAGCTGCAAACAATTCATTATTTTACCAACGAATACAAACAAATAAATATAATAAAAGTAATAACAATAGACCACGTTTTTATAGTAGAAAGGGTGTAGACAGTTTCTTAGGAAGTTTCTTTAAAACTTACAAATAGATTTGTGCATATTTACCGAATGATATGAGAAAATGCAGAAATAACTAAAAGCTTTTGTGTTGCGCGATAAGAAATTTATTGCAATTTTCAATAACTGAAAAATTCCTTATTTTTCTCTTCATTTTGTGTAAATAAATTAGCAAACGCTTTTTGTTATTGTTCTATTGTTCTAATTACTTATTATGATTTTTCACTGTAACAATTTAATGTTTTGTTTTGTCAACATTATACAAAACTTCCACATTCCTTTTAAATTTATGAAATCTTGTTATTTTAGGGTATTATTCCAGACATCAATAATTTCGATTTATTTTTTTATACTGTTCATTTACCCAATTATATAGAAGATATTTATTTCTTATGCTTTATTTTTCAGTAAAATTTCTGGAATGGAGTGATTTTTATTTTTAAGTGATATTGTTTTATAAACTATAAATGTTATGTGTATTGCAAAACTTTAGTGAATTATTTAGTGAAACATTTTTACTTCGATTCATTTTAAAGGAATATATTTGCTCTTTGTGAAATCCAAGTTTTAAATCTTTTTGTATAAAGTATTCTTTTTCTGATTTAATTTTTGTATTAATGGAAATAAATCCGAAAATACACGGATTCCGAAAATACAATGATAATTTGATTTTTGCTTGTCTTTAGAAGTAACAGTGTTTATTCAATTTCATTTTATTGTAAGAGGTTTTGGGCATGCTTTTTAAATCAAAGTAACAAAAATTCATAGAAAACATTTTATTAAATTTTCAATAACACTCTTTATAAGAAACTAGCAGTACGCGTACGGCGTTGCCCGTGGAATCAGGACTTCAAAAAAATAGGGGAAAAAAAAACGCCCACAATGACATGAAAAAATTTTGAAAACAAAATCAAAACAAAAGATACACATTATTGATTTTCCCGCTTATTTTTATATTAAAAAATTGCAACGTGAAAATTATTATACTGCAAGCAAAGTATGCGAGATGAATAAATAAGTTAAGATACTGCATAATTTTATATTCATGGTTCCCTTAACAAAGTAGTTTTAAACTTCAAATTGCTATAAACATTTAACCCACGTTCTTTTCGTAGCCTTGCACTTGTTCTGTTGCTTGTCTACATTAACGTAAAATACGCATTTGATTTCAACATTAAATTGGTGCGGCACATTTTACGTCCAGCAGCATGCTAATTGGCTTACAACACGCTGATAAAAAAATTAAAAGATGGCAACGATAATCGTTCAGTTTACTGGATTATTTCGTTATATATATACTGTCTTGTGGACTTCCTTTACAAATTTCATAGAAAAATTGATCAAATAATAGGAGAAAGTAAAATCCAGTAAAATATTTTCTTAGCTTTCAACAATGGAAGGGAAACACGTAATTAAATATTTGTTTAAACAATGAAAACGGTTTGAAATGCGTTGCAACAATGAAAAGTATTGTTGTAGATTATGCCAAAAAATATTTTTAAAAATTTATTAACACTTGAAAACAAATCTTACGACAACTTAATTGATATCATTGAAAAGATAATTTTATAAATTTTCAGATGATGTAAAAATGATTTCTGTGCTGTGATATTTTCGGAAGTTATTAAAGAAAAACTCCAAAATTTCGCATAATTTTTAACTAAAATTCTAATTAAACTAAAATAACGGCTCCAAGGTGCACATTCCCATCCTCCAAAGTATGCTTGTGCCAAATTTCTTAGCTCTAGGTCCAGCGGTCTGACCTGTAGAGAACCAACACATACACACATTCTGCTTTATTATTAGTAGAGATATACAGTCGGACCTCTATTTAACGAAGTCGCTAAATCCCGAAAAAAAGTTCGTTATATGGAAAATTCGTTAAATAGAGATTCACCTTTTAAAATACTTTAAACTACACAAAACAGATTTTAAATTCATAAACACTAAATATTATTAAAAAAAGTTATTAATCACACCTTTATTTTGTAAATTAATATCTATTTGTTATATATATCTTACCCATCAAAAAGAAATCTGCAAGGAAAACAAGAATAAAACAAAACATTGTCCGGGAATACACTGTATTTTCAATTAAAAAATAATTTTATATTAAAATTAATGAATTTTAGCATTTCATCATACTAAGGTTTGTTGATTTCTGCATCAGATCATTTCCATCTTCATCGCAATTCATTGCTGTATTGTTTTTATTTTTCACACTGTCCACTTTAAAACTACCTCATCCACATCTTCATAGTCACATGCTTTTAAACGTTTTGATCAAGAATTCGATGAATCATAATTTTGTATCTTATCACGATTTTTTTATTATGGTTGATAAGCTGTTTGGAGAAATACCAAATTTTAAAGCAATATCCTTTTTTTTTTTCACGCCTTTATCCACCTCATGAAGAATTAAATTTTTTCTTTGATGCTCAAGCACTTTCACTTTGACATTTTCCAGCTTCAAGGTCATTGATTACCATAAAATGTGTTAAAAGAAAGAATAAGTTTGAAATGTTCAGAAATATTTTGAGGAATAGGGAGAAAAAAATATCGGATCACAAGAAAAAGTTCGTTAAATAGAGAATGCACTTCGCTATTTGGAGGTTATTTTATGAAGAAATTCGCAAAATGTTCTTGGTTCCAAGAAAAAGTTCGCAAAATAGAGAAATTCGCAAAATAGAGGTTCGTTAAATAGAGGTTCGACTGTATTTCTTTTCCATGTTATATATTTTTAGCTGATACTGATAAATGAAAAGTTATCAAAATTCTGTTCGTCAGCAGTTCCAAATAGCTCTGATTTAATAAATCTGGCTGAGAATCCTTCTAGTTAAATCTGTGTTTGGACAGGTACACATTCAATTATCTTGAGCATCTTTAGAAACTTTTAACTAAACTGACTAAAACTAACTACACGAATTTACTTGTAGTTATCAAGCTATTAATCTCAAATGCAAATAAGGCTCTGACGAGTCGGATTTTCTCTAATCTCATTGGTTAATTCGGATCTTGCATTTGGTGCAAGTGTTGGATGAAAGTAGCGAAGTTTGTTGAAGGTCGAAAAATCCCGCTCTGAGAAATTTGTTTAATCAGTAATTCTTGAGACAAGTGATTTTGTGAGCAAGAAGGAACAATTTAATTAAATTTTGTGGGAAGAGGGTCTAGAATGAAGTTCGGACGACTTGCATTGTACTATTCCAGAGAAGTGTCAAATTTATTCACCGAAATAATTGCATTGACAAAGAGTCTTAATTTGTTGCTTCTTTCATTAGGTTAAGGTTGTTCAGATTTATACTGAGACCACCGCATTTTCATATTAGGTATTCAAAAAAATCATTCTTTATTCATCCTTTTCTCATGAAAATAATCTCCGTTTCGTAAGGTTTGATTCAAATGTATTTTCTTAAGTTGCACATGAGTTTGCGGAATAGTTTATTAAAAAAATTCATTTTATTCGATATTTGTTTTTCCCCTTCATCCAATCAAATATTTTTGAATGCCAAGATTTTTGGCGATTCAGATAATAGGAAAACTGCTGGTAATTTCTATTTATGTCTCTTTGAATTATGCTCCCCGTATTGTTAATTTAAAATCCCAATGTAGAACTATTGTTCGCATTTAAATTACAGTCGACGCTCGTTATAACGACCACACATTATAAAGACCATTCCGTTATAACGACCATTGATAAAATTCCCAACTGTGTTTCCCTATGCACTATGCTATTCTGCTTCCGGTAGAACGACCGTCCAGTGTCGTCTAATCCCAATACAACGTCCAAATTCAGCGGACACTCTTCCCGATCCAAAAAGAACATGTTTCTAAACGTAAATGACCTTGATTATTGTATTGCCAAGCTTCGTAGATGTAGAGTCTTCAGTGTTACAGTTCAACTTTGACATGGGGGAGGGGGAAATTACCACTCACCACTGCGCGGAAATTAGAATAGCCTAGAATAAAAAATGTTTCAAGTGCTATTGAGACTTTAAACTGTTTTTTTGAAAGGCAAGAAAATACAGATTATTTATCATCTTTAACTGAAATGGAAAATTATGTTTTGCAAAAATCAGATATGCAGAAAAGACAAACAACCATTTCTGATTTTTTGTTCTTTAGAAAATAAATGCTTTGTTTTATTTTCTACTTTAAAATCTGTTTTAGAAATATATTTTTAATTGATAAAATTTTATTTTTAATTCCAATGATAAAAAATAATTTGAGTATTTAGTTGGAATCTCTTTAAAAATCGCCTATTTTTACGGAACTGCTGAGCTTGCATGTGTACATTTTTTGATTATATCCACTTTAGCGACCACTCGTTATAAAGACCTTTTGCTGTGGGCCGCAGAGGGTCGTTATACCGAGCGTCGACTGTACTATTATTTCACCTTCTTCTGGGGGGATGGGCCAGAGTTTCGGCTTCATGGCCGGAGGGTCTCGGGTTCGAGACACAGTTCCACGGAAAATCTGTAGGTCTGGGCCCGTTAAATCCGTGGAACGTTCTTCCTCTAGTGTGAAACGGAACTTTAGGCAGGGTGATTCCGTTAAGATGTCATAGTCATCTGACTTCGATTCAAATTTATGTTGTCCCAAAATAGCCCTTTTGTAGCTTCAGAAGGGACGTTAATTTAATTAAACTGAT
The DNA here is from genome assembly GCA_013235015.1 of Araneus ventricosus. Taxonomy (NCBI): domain Eukaryota; kingdom Metazoa; phylum Arthropoda; class Arachnida; order Araneae; family Araneidae; genus Araneus; species Araneus ventricosus. The sequence continues at coordinate 4,577,148 of BGPR01000001.1, forward strand.
GCATGGAAACTTTTTTTTCGTACCTTCAATACTTATGTTGGAGTTTCTCATCTTTACCACGAAAAAAACTTGCTTTTTTCTTATTATTCTAGCGATAGAATGATTACTGTTACGGATGCAATTTGTGTACTATCATTTCTCGTGTTAAAAAGTTCAGAAACCTTCCTCGAACTTTGAATTCAGGTTTTGAATCATAAATGCAAACAAACTTGTTAAACGACAGAATTGGAATAAATAAATAAATTCTGCTCATTTAATCGAATTTTTAAATCGAACAGCTCTGAAAAATTCATTTTATACTAGAAAATTAATTTTTCGAGACAGTCTTTACTTTAAATGTATTTCATCCTATGTTGTTTTCTGATATCGCGGTGATCGGATTTTTTTTGTCGACATCGAAAAAAATGCACGATATCGGAATGTAGTAGTTCTCTCTATCAAACAGGATAATCGAGAAACCCTCATTCTATTATCCCCGACATCGCAAGCATCAAAAATTCTACAACACTAATAAGAAACCGTCAAGCTCATTGCGTTAAAGGATATAGGGATTATCGAGAAACCCGCATTCTATTATCCCAGACATCGTAAGCATCAACAATTCTAAAGCACTAATAAGAAACCATCAAGCTCATTGCGTTAAAGGATATAGGGATTTCCCCAATGCTTTTGGATCACTTCTAACCCCATTCCCGTACGATCCATTTAATGCTTTCCAAGATAGAAGATAAAAAAAAAAAAAACGTAAATGAAAGGAAAGAAGAAAACCCAGAAGAAAAAAACGCGATGCCTGAAAGTAAAGTTCTTTGTCGGGAACGTTCGTTATCGTGAAAACAAGAGGAAACACCGTCACCACTTAATAGAGGCGCGGCAACCTGTTGATAGAAATATGTAAGGACTCGTGTCCGTGACGTCAAAGTCAACGCAGCTGTTACGTTGTAAAACTAGAATCCCTCGCATGGCGGGCGGCGAAACGGTGTTCGGGAGTAAATAAAGAAAGCAAAGTAAAACTAAAAATGCGATGCAGATATGTCCTTTCCTGAAAAACTCATGTTCACTATGTGTCACTTACGCTTTACATGCTGGCTGAAATGGCAGTACTAAATTATGAGTAAGCAAGCTCAACGTAATTTAGCAGTACCAACCAAGCTTGGTTGCTGGAGTCTTTTAATTTGGTTTTTTAGTGGTATTTTCTGGAAAAGTTAATAACATCACACACAAGCTTGTTTTCCCATTCCAATTCAGTGGTCCCTGCCTTTATTCTCCAAGCATATTAATTGGATTTTTAAGGGTCTTGTTTTCACTTCTATTTGCTTTATTTTTCGTTATATATATTCATGGCAGCTGTTAAAGCTTTTGACACTTGTGAGCTTGTTTATTTTTTAGAGAATATAGTTCATTAATGTTTGTCTGCTCATTACGAGAGGTACATGAGTTTCATTTAGATTTTTGCTGATGAGAATTGCATCAAAGAGGTTATTGGATTTTTATTCCTTAACCATCTGGTTTTAATTTAGTTATGCTTACTCATGTTTACAAGCATATAAAGATTGTTTTTATTAATTATTAATCGTTTTTAGCGTTGGAACAATAAAGAAAACACTTGCAGCAATTAGTCTAAATACTTGAAATGATTTAATAAATATGAACTACATTCTTTTTCGAATACAGAAGCTTCATTTATTCATAAGCATTTACTTTTATTAATTAGAAAATAAGTCCTTTTTCATTGAAATGTGTAATTGAAATAGGTTGATGAGAAATTGCATCATTGTTGAAACATTAGGGCTTTATCGTAATAAGCATATTGCAACTGACAATATGTTCATAAGTTTTCTCTCTGTTATTAAATATTCTTTTTTGAACTACAAAAAATTAAGTCTTTTTGTATATTTCTATGCAAACTTATAGATACCTCACTTAAGTTGTGTATTAAAAACATAGATTAGTCTAAAAATAAATTTTAAAGTTATAATATTAAAATTTATACTTTATTCACTGTTAATAAAATTGTTTCGCTGATCTTTCTTCTTGTCTTTTTAATTTTTAATAATTAGTTTTATCTCGTTTTAGGTTTAGGCTAGTGAATTTAAATAATGGCATCTGAAATACGTAAACTATCATTAATTAGAAATAACTTTTGAATAGCCGTATAGGAAACCAGAGAAACTGTTACACAAAGATTCCTCCAGTCCATATTCCTCTTAAATCGGCTTGTTTAACTCCTTCAAGATACATAAAGAATCGTACTATTTAGGTTTTGTTGTCAAAAATACTTGTTAAATGGACTGACGCCGCATTTAGATGACGCGATATCGAAAGTTGATTGTCCTTGGGTTGTTTCCAATTGAGGTACAATAGACGGGACAAAACAAAACCACGGTCAAAGAACAGAAGCTGTCTCCTCTTAATCTGTTTCATCTGTTACTAGTTGTGAGCTGTCTACACAGCCGCAGAAGAAACCGGAGGGGAACAAAAGAACTACCTCTGGTGCACCAGGAAAGACCCGAGGAAGTAAAAAAATCGACGGAAAAGCAAAGACATCAAGAGTAAGCATTTGCGTTTGGATAAGCATTAAGAAACGCAACAAGCTCTCAATAGGTCTAGTGAGCAGACGAAGACAGGTGGGACGAAGACAAATATTTGATAGTCAGCAGCGAAAGATTCGGAGAGCGTAAAAAAAAGTGCACGCGAAGTTATGTCAACATGATAGCGATTTCTTTATTAGGTGGATGGATTAGTTATGTTGATTGCACCAGATTTAAATGGTATGAAGGTTTGTACTGGTAATTAAATGTTAGCTAGAGGTACCATAGGAAAAGGAATTAGGGTTGGGATCCATTCAGTTAGAAACGGGATTCAGTTAGTTAAGAATAGTGTTACACGTGAGGGCTGTATTAGTTTGAGAGGTCTAAAGATTAATTGAAAATATAAATTAACAGTCATAGTTTAGCAGTTTTTTTACCGGCGCAGTACCGGAAATCCGCGTAGACTTATTAGAAAAAGTGCGTGAACCAGCACCGCGAATGAAATAAGAAGCTTCAGAATTTTTTTTATTTATTTGATTGTTGGATGTATATTTTATTTAAAACAATGGAACATGCTAATTTCCTAAGGAATACGAAAAATCGGAGAAATGGAATATTTGCAGCTTTCTTTATATTTGGACCTTTAACGGGAGGAACTTTCGATTTGCTATTTCGTTTGTAGGAAAATATATTTATCTAGATAAATCAATATACTTTAGTTTGTTTAAACATAAAATAATTTGTTAGCAATAGATATAACAAAACTGAAATCTTTAAAATAAAAAAAAAATACCTGAAAGATCTTGTAAATTTGATAGCTCTTTTATTGTAATTAATACGTAAATTTGTAACAGATTCTTTAGCTACAAAGATCTGTAGGTATTCGGCTTTATTTTACAAGTAAGAAACTGGAATGTTCCCATGGAAAATAAGTTTTAGAAAAGTAAATAAACCAAAGGGTTCTACGCGAAACGCGATAAACATCTGTACCATGCGTTCCTGTATGTATGTATGTATGTAGATAAACGATCATGTTCATTGGCGTTTCTAACGCAATATTATACTATAACAGTAATCATCTTGATCCGGACACGCCTACTGCGTGTAACATCACAGCCTCTAATACAACTCCCACATTATCTGCTACTTGGCGAAGAAAGTAAGAAAGTCCGTTATCAGTAATCGTATGCATCCTTTGTATGCTAAAACATCGAAATATATGGTATGTATAATCTGATTATGATATGCCTAGCATGTTATTTGTTATTTTCCAACATAAAGATGAAGTAATGAAAGACTTAAATTGGGCGTATCTTTTTTCAGAATAGATGCTGAAAAATAAATGTAGTGATAAAGGTTTTGGGAAGAATTATTCGTATCGCTTATTACCGCTGCCAATAAATATGCAATTTTTTATGTCTAAAACAGAGGTTCCCAACCTGTGGTACGCATACCCCTGGGGGTACGTACGCGAAGGACTAGTTGGGGGTACGCGAAATCAAAGTTGTTAATGACAGAAATAAGAAAACATAAGGAATTAAAAAGTTACAGAATTTTGCTTTTCCAAGTGAATACTTGTTATTTACTAACTAAACCGCTTGAAAAGTTGATTATTATGGAGTCTAATTTTTAGCCAATCTTTTATAAGTTAATGTGAAATTATTACAGTACTGATTTCATTTGTTTTGGCGTTGAACTAATACTATTGTTAAAGTGCAATAAAATGTAAAATAAAAAATAATTCTAGCAAATGTTATTAATTCGAGTTATTCGACTCTTAAGCGAACATAAGGCCTTGACATTATTGATAAAAAACTTTTTTGCATAGTTTGATGGTTGTGGTGGTGAGAGGATATGACAGTAGGGGGTACGCTAAAATATAAGGATTAATGAAGGGGTACGCTAAAATATAAGGATTAATCAAGGGGTACGCAAAAATATAAAGATTAATCAAGGGGTACGCGAGGGAATAAAGGTTGGGAGCCCCTGGTCTAAAACATCATCGTCTTTTGCATTCTGCAAATTTTTTGTTCATTGTATAAAGAATTTTTCAGTATATGAAATTAATTTGTTTTCTGCGTGATCTTTACTAAACATGAATGATAGTTTGTCTTAAATTATCGAATTTTCTGAAATTCCAGTAATTTCAAGCTTTTGTTAGAATACGAATGAAAGACGCTATAGCCAAGCAGAAACTCAATTTATAGAAGTCAAATTTAAAGCTGAAATGTCGCAAAGAAAAATTATTGTAATTCTTTTGCTTTGCATGATAAATGAAAAAAATTGATTAAATGTAAAGAAGATCCCTTGAATAAGTAAAAAAATAACGAGTTTTCTCCTTAAATGAATAAAAAAATAACGAAGATGAGTCAATTAGCTTTATTTGGCAATGAAATTAAGAAGAAAAGTATAAAATAAATTTCATTCCATGATGAGAAATTAAAAAAATAGAAAACAATCTGAATTTTTTACGGATTTTCACTGGATGTTTTCTTAACATCATAATTAATAAAAAAAAATTTAATTCCATTTAGAAATCCAACGAAATGTTAATTTTCTTGATTGAATTATGTTTTTCTCTATCTATATCAATACCCTTAATAAAATTTTTGCCCCTCTTAAATCCGCTTTGACGCCCAGTGGTCAGAATCATTTTTCTTTCCCGCCAGCAGTTTGACAGCTGCGATTGTCATAAGTTTTTTTTTCAAGGAAACTTTTCCATATGTTGTCGAGTTGTAAAACGATTCTTAGTTCTGTCTTTTAAGGCTTTTGTAACAAAGTATTTCATTGAAGATGTTCATCCAACCGCCAACAATGAACTACACTCTATTACCAAATTTATTATCATTTATATTTATTATTTTGATTAGAGCTTTCGAGATCTTTCGGAGTCTATACTTTAAGATATTATACTTGATACAGGTTTATTTTTTATTTATTTATTTTTGTCTTTAATGTATGACAGTAACACTTTTCAGCATAAAACTAAAGAATATATTGAGGATAAAATAAACGTAAAATATACATTCTGTAAAATAGTACACATTGCATTTGCTTTTTAAACAATGAAATGATTAGTAAAGTTAGTTCTACTGAAGCTTATCGGTTAAATTTGTTCTGACGCAATATGAATTTAAAGTTTGTGCTCTGAAATAATATCATATGTATGGTGCTTCCAAATCATCTTCAGTGTGAATTTTTTAATCGGTAAACCAAATTCTTTGGCGAAATTTCATTCTTTTATAGAGAATTTCAAATACCACTGAGGGAAACAACGACAAGTTTTTTGCACCTTTTTTTCCCTCTATTGTATACTGCTTGCTGAGAATCTGCCTCCCTTCCCCGTCAATGACTTTTTTTCACCTTCTTTTGAAACGGCAGGAATGGCAAAGCATGCAGTAGCCCAGTCAGTTTAATCCAGCAAGATAAGGCGGTTCCTATCTTGGGGGGAAAAAATGGCAAATTCAAGCGAACCTTTGTTCTGAAGTTTTTGCCTTTTTTCCCGCCGAACTTTCCCGACAAGCATTCAAAACAACACTTTTCTCTATCTTGTTGAAATTCAAAGGGATAGAAGGCAGTCCTCTTTTTCTGTTCTTTACTCTTCTTCATTCTGTACTTGCTCTCTAGTTCGGTTTATTTTCCTCTTTTCGCCAACCCCTTTCCACCCCTGCGTGAGTCGATTTGATGCAAGAATCGATGTTTTTCGAAAGTTCTGTTCTCGAGTCGACGTAGGAAATGGCTGAAACTACAACGGGATAGAAATTCAGATTTCTTTTTTCTGTACCTATTCTTTACTTTTTAAACATAGGCCCTCTATTCATATCGTTGGCGTTCAGAAGCCCTGCGGACTTTTGTGGTGTCCTCATATTGGTTGGGATAAGAAGGGAAAAAGTAAATATTAAAAGATTTCTTTCGCACATTTCTGAATTTTTTTCCCCTTTTGCTTCCTGAGACATTCAGAAATTTCCTGTATTCTGTGTTATTTTCTGACATGTTGGAATGCTATCCTTTAGAAGACGACTTTCGCTTGTTAACAACAATGAACTGTTGTCGGCGAGGAAGACGTGACAATTCCGTACCGGGAATCTTTCAGGTTTCGAAACTTGTCTATTCTCACTCTCTTTTTTTTATTTGTTGCTGTTACTAAAAGCATGTAAAGGAATACGAAGGAAAAGCAAATAAAGAGTGAGAGTACGATTTCTTGAACTCCTGGAGTTTCCCTCACTTTAATTTAGGATTTTACAGCAAGTTTTATTTATTTAAAATATTTCTTTTCCATGTTTTCTTTCTTTTTGCAATTTTTGATGAAATACTTCGAGAAATCTTACATTTAAAATTCAACTCTCGGATGAATTCCATAAAGATGACTTCCATTAACAATCTGATTGTTGTTTATTATTTTGTTTTGGGCCTTTAATCCAATTTCTTCATATTTCATTGTAATTTAATATAAAAGGAAGCACTGTAATAAGTTTATTATACAATTGTTACTTGTATCTAAGGAAGTATAAATGTATAGAAAGATACGTTGCAAGCTTTAAAAAAGATACTACCAAAAAACAGTAACAAGATGCAAATATTATGCATTCAAATTTATGTTTCTAAATGAAATATCTACATCCAACGAAATAAGCGTTTTATTATATTAAAAATTAAGCTATAAAAAAAGTCTTAATAAATCAGTATATATGAGATTTTGTTGGTGTTTTTAGTATTCAAAGAAATTGATTTAAAAATGTGCCATGTGAACATCAGTCTGTAAACTTTTTATTGTTCTAAATTTATTTTTAATTGTTACTCATCAGAGTGCGCTGCACATGAAATGTACAATTGCAAAGCAATTAATTTTTGTAATTAACATAATCTGAAAAGGAATTCTTCTCTTTGCTGTTATGTTACTGTAATTAACTACCCGAAGTAACTTTTTGGCATTTTTCTGCTCTTAAATACATTTTGATTCCATCACATTGTCCGAAAATATTTCCTCTGAAGTTCCATTTTCCGCCATCAGTCATCTGAAAAGTACTTTTTAAATGATGAAACCAGACTTAGATGCATTCTCAAACTTTATAATCACGCAACCATCTATCCGAATCCAAGGATTTGGTCATAAACAGCATCCGTTCCTAAATCTAAAAGCAGCCAGACTCCAAAGCAGTAATTGCGTAACTAAAAATATAATTAATGGCTGAAACGTCTCACTTGAAAAGCACTTAGCTCAATAACAATGCATTTTCTTTGAAATGGAAACAAAATCCGCTGGAGAACTGCTCTGAGGATCCGACTTCCTTCCTTTCTCTCGACGTCGTTGAAAATGCAACAGACAGTATCATCTCCACATGACAAATATGGCGGGCTGCAAGAGCCTCACATTTTGTAATAATGTATTCATGACACTCCTTGGGAGTATCTGAAAATGATGCAAATGTGATGCGCTCTATCGATTGGATGAATCGGAAGGTGGCAATTTGCATTCAAAAATGAATCATCTGGCCTTATTGAGTTGACTTGTTGCAGAAATGGAAACAGACGTTATTTAGGCGCCAGGGTTTGCTACGAATCAGTTATTGGAAAGTGTGAACAAGAATCTCGGCTGTAATTCTCATTGGCTACTTCAGTCTTGTATGTAAAGTCATGCGAAATCGTAAAACAATAATTTATTGGAATAAAGCTCCTGTTTCTCTCGTTTGTCTTTCATCATTTATTACCACTTCGCTTTGCGTTTAATGAATTTTAAGTGGAATAATTCGATTCTGCAGTGCATTTGGAAATCTAAGAGAATAAATTCATCAATTGATGATAGTGTATTTTGTTCAAATATTTTACATTAAAACGTTAAAAACATGAAATTTAATAGACATTTCCATTAATACAGGAAGAGGAAATGTTTCATTGAATTAAGTTATTAAAACAGTATCTAATACATTTTTTTTAAGTTCAAAGAATGTTTTCTGTAATTAATGAAATATAAATGTGTGAGTTTTTGTTACTTTTAAAACTTAATTTGTGAATGTCAGATCCATTTTAATAGATGTATTTAAATTAATTCCATTTAACAGATATATTTAAATTAATTCCGTTTAACAGATATATTTAAATTAATTCCATTTAACAGATATATTTAAATTAGTTTCATTACTTATAACAATATTGTTAATAAATTAGTATTTTACTTAAATTTAGTTTAAATTCAGGTATGCGCTGCTGCATTTGAAAATTCAGAATGAACATTTCTCTGCACACTTCTAGCTAAGCGTCAAATCTGCCCATCAAAAAAATCATTCAGTAATAATCATTTATCTTTGATTTGATAACGGATCTTATTTATTTCGGATTATTCTTAATCTTATCTATTTTAGACTGAAACTGTGGCTCTAACAGTCCGTATTCAGTTGTATAAGCATGAAATAAGCTAAAAAAAATAGCATATTATTTCTTATTAAAAATGGCCATTGATGAAAACTTTTCTTTTAGGGGCCGATATCTTAATGTTTTTACTGTTAAGAAAATAAATTACTTTCATCATTGATCAAGGCAAAGATCTCTTTCGAAGTTGATTCGAAGAATCGATGGAAACAGCTGTTTCCTTTAATTTGGAGAGAACTCTGCAATCAAATAAGAACTACTGAGTATAAGCGATATCAAAACGTTATTATTTCTTTTGATAACGAATAACAGAAATCATTCTTCCTTTTTGTGATCATAAACACATCTTAAAGACGAGGAAATGTTCACTATGTGAGATAAACTCTTTCTCCGTGTAGCCGCCATCTCTTCTAGTCGTCGATTTGAAATGAGACGAAATTCTGCCAACCAAATGACCTGTCACATAAACACCTCTAAGCCAATTTCACCTCGCATGCACTGGAAAAACAGTTTCACTGCCGAAGATGGTGCATCGCTCAAACTTTACAAAGCAAGTCTCGATGGTTAACATGAGGATATCTTCTTATCTCTGGAAGTTGCAAGAAATTGCATTCGCAGTTACTTACTTTTCTTGAATTTCAACAAAATCTAATTCCGTCACATATATCTTCTTGAAACCTCGAGAGTCAAACCAGACCTGGATGTGTAAAAATTTGCTTCGTACCAATTTCCAAAGTTCCTAGCAACAATCCATCGCTTTATTCGTTCTTCCATCAATGGTAGGTTGAAGAAACTAATATTTTGCTAAAAGATTTAAAAAAAATTCAGAAACCTAGATTATTGCTGTAAAACTTCTCTGTAAAATGTTAACTAATGTGCTGTATAATTTAATCGGTTGAATATAAAGTAACATTTTCAATTAGGTCATGGGCGCTGTTGCGAGATAACCTGCTTATGTATAGAATTTTGCATAAATTTTAATCTTGTACTTAATTGTCTTACAAAAATTGTCTTCTTATTCTAAGACCAGATAAAGGTGTTTTTAATTACAGGTGACATCAAAACAGCGATTCCACATATAGAGATTGACCCCTTCAATGGGGTCACTCCTGTCGTAATTTGATAGTAAATAATATAACTCGTGCCCTCTAACAGACAGTTTTGATTGACTGAAACATATACAAAACATCATTTTGTTTAACTGAATACCTAGGATCATGAAAAGCTTTTCTGACAGATTGCTTTACTAAATTTGTAGTCTTATATGCTAATCTACAAGAAATATTATCATGCCAATATTTTTCTGCAAAGTTACAGAAATATTTGAAGATCTGAAACTTAAAACATATTGTTGTACTTCTGTAAGAAAGCTTCTTTCTTTGAAGTGAATATAAATGAGATCATTCAAATTCTCAGCAGAGTTTGTAACAGCTTTTTACCTATATCTTCTCGCAAATGTTGAAAAAATATTTGTTTATAACCTTGTTGACTTCTGTTACAGTCGTAAACAAAATGCAAAAAAGGTAATTTATATCTTTCCTGTTTGGGGTGGAGAAAGAAGCAAACCCGGCACAAACGAGAAAAGAAAAACTCTTTATTTTCGACGAAGTTGTCAAAAAATACGTAGTGAAAAATCTTTATGCCTTTCCGAATTCTTAAGTGCAGGTACGGAATAACATCTTCATGAATTCAACCATCTCTTTCAGAAGAATCTTTGCTAAGGATTGAATTTATCTTCAAATAAGATCTGTGATCCAAAGTGCCAGGAAGCTTAGGCTCTTTCTTTGGCGAAACAATTTTTCCTTCATTATAATACGAAAAAGTCTTGACTGAAGTTCAGAAGCTCGGTAATATATGCTTGGCTTGCGAGTACATCAAGAATGGTATAGTGGAAGTCGTAAAAGCAATTTTATTCCTTAATGCTGTTTCGACGCACGATGGAAATTTCGAATCGTTTAGTGGAAGATTTTATATGTTCCATCGCGTCTCAAGATTTAAAATATCTATATATTTTTTATATCCATCCTCCCTTCAAACAAAACCATTTCATATACTATATTGAAGTTGGGATTTTGCAACTGTGAGGGTTATTTCGGCGGTAAAGTACAGAATACCTCACTTAAAGCATTTCAGCTTTATGTTTTAAGATTTTTGGAAATATATATGTGGTTTCAGAACCACTCTGTGCTATTTATATTACTCGTAGAATAAGTTTTTATGTCTCTTCATTGGAATATTTCGTCCGAATTTGCATCGTTTTTGTCCACTTCTGCGCAATAGCCGTTTTACGCTGCTGTTTAAAATGCATTAAGTTTCAGAAATCGAATGTTTTCTTTGTAGGTGAATAAATAATATCCCAGTCACGCACTCTGAAGTTTGCATAATAATTTTGAGGATAGCTGAAAATATGTGTTGTAATGGATGAGAAATTTAAAAACTTTTATCGACCATTGTTAAATGCATATCCCTTCGGTATATATAAGCAATATTATCATAAAAATACACCGTTTATGAAAAACTGATGAAAAATTTTGCATTAATCTACAATTTATTTTTAAGTTTCATGTAAATAGGCTGCTAGAAATATGTATATATGCTAATAAATAAATCATTGAAAAGCTTTCTTAGCGTCATTGATTACTTTTTACGTAAAGAATTTTTGACGAGTGATTTTTTTCTCTACAGTCGAAAATATTCCAAAATTTTATTGTTTTGTGGATATTCTCAATTAGTTCAAAGTAATAGCAAATCAAATAATTCCGTTAAGAAATTTAGCTAAAGAACAGCTCAAACAATTTTGAGTTGCATTAGATCTCGAAATTCTTATAAACAAATGAAAAAGGGTAAAGGTCGTCCAGTCTCTTCCTGTCACAATTCTGTCTCATACTTACGTCAAGTTCTTTCGATTTACTTCATTTAAAATTTTGTAATTATGTATTTTTAAAGTTCTGTTAGGCCAAAAAATGTTTTATGGGCTTATGTTTATTTTACAAAGTTACTTCCATGGGTATAATTCTTTTCATTTATATACTGTAAAAGACACTAGACCCTTTAATAAAAAATGTATCTGATTATATGCAATTCAAATTCCTTTTTTTTATCCATTCTTTTGTACAAGAATTTCTTTTTGGACAACAATTGATCTTCCGGAGTTGATTTTTTTCTAAGTGTACTATATTTTCTGGTCATAATTCACGTAGTAATTTTTCCGATTCTGTAGTCACTTTTGGAATCGGTCCAAGGGAAAAAAATAACCTGGTCACTTGTGCTTTTAGAGGAACGATTTAAATCCAGAATAGTATTTTTCTGTCATACCTGCAACTTGCGCTACTATTCAAATTCTGAAAATAAATGATTCTAACTTTCTTAGTATGCACAAACTCTTTGTTTGATTCTTTGAACACTTATTTTCATTTCTTCACGAAAAAGAAACACATAAATCGCGTTTTATTCTTAAGAAACTCGCCGTTTTTGTGCTTGTTTTAACTTTGCTGGACTATTGTGAAGGTTTCGCTAATTTATATAAAATATTGCCAAAGTTTCGTTTGAAAATCTACAAATTAAAATGGCAATTTTTTTTTATTTCTTATATGAATATATTTTAGCTCTATGTATGTTTCTTCAATGCTTTTTCACCTTTCTATATACTTTTTGGAAAGGTTTTTCATTTTATGAAACAAACTATTTTGTTTCCATTATTATTTTAAATTATTACTTAAATTATTTTGTTTTGTTATCATTATTGTTGTGCAGGCGTTTATTTACAGCAATTGATGCAAAAAGTATTAATATAGATTGAATAACGTTTGCTGTTATACTAGCAAATTGTATTTTCATGGCAAAATATATTATAATTAAAAATACGATTTACTCTTCATATATGGGATACTATTTTATGAAAATATACTTCGTTCATGCTTAAGAAAATTGCCCCATAAAATCTACTTCTCTGCACTGCCAGAAAAATATTTTTTTTGAAAATTAGATCTTATCTGTAGGTAGAACCTCTCTACAAAGTTCCCTAGATAGAAGTAATATTTTTCTCGCAATCTTTTCTTCAGATACGTTTTCTCTAATTTTTTTACTAAGAATAGTGTTGTTTCTGGTAATAAAATTTGAAATTAATTCATGGAAATCTGGAGTGAATAGATAAATTTAATATGTCTAATAAAGTAAGATAATGATATTGTTTAACCTTTTATTTACCGACTTTACTGCTTTAAGTAGTACTTTAATTATGCTTATATCTTCTCAATTTGACCGTTTTTCTTGACGGTATTCACAAGAACACGAACAATATAGTTTCGACAGCAAGCAGTAGATGGCAGCGGAAGACAGGAATTGAAATTTTTTAATTATCAATTAAATTAATTAAGCTATTTTAATGAATTAAAAAAGGTTTACCCACTTTTCTGGGGTTATTACGCACCAAAACTTACCTAATGATGCCAAAATAAAATTGAAAAGTTGATGATAATTTAATTCAGTAAATAAAGGGATAACATATTGATCCAATACCGAGACCGAAATATTGTACATATGTAGATTTACTCGCCTATCTATTCATGTGACTGTGACGTCACTTGAATTGACTCCATTGTAGTGTATTTGTTTAAAAGTAACATGTATAGCAAGTTATTTAATTTTTGAAAATGTCAAGTATTAAGACGTTGAAAGGAGGAAAGGAGGAGACGTTGAGGATCTTTAGAAAACAATACTCATAGCAATTGGCTATTTCGAATAGATAATGTGCAATCAACACAGAATTCCGAATAGCCTTATTTTCATAATCCAGGGTACATTTATAACTATAACGATCTCTACTGTATATTCATATTGTACTTGTGTCGTGCTTTCTTCTTAAGGCTTTTATGATCATTCTCCGTTCGCTAACGACTCCTGTGTGGTTGTTGTCATTTATACAACAGCATAGCTGTCCGGTTGAAAAACACAATTCCTTCTGTTACGTGACTTCAATATTAATAAAAATGCGAGAATACTGAAAGAAATAAACTTGATAACCAGAATGTTTCTAATAAAAAAATAAGTCCACAAAATAACGGTAACCGATGGTGTGAGCGATAGCTAAGAATAACAAAATATATTTTTCGATTCGAAGCTTTTATCAACATCTTTTCACTTCAGTTCCAGCTTATGCTGGCCGACTTCTGATTATCTTGTTCCAGAGGCGACCCTAAAGGTTGTTTTCTCCCCATAGAGGGCGGGGGACAGGGAACTCTGGAATATTCCGATATATCGGAAAATGCTTCTAGAGAGGGAACATTCGTCTTGCGTCTTCTCGTGGGGATGAGAATGAGTGGGGAATTTTTTCCCCAGAATGCTAGGATTCTATATCTACGTTGTATACCCTCCTACACATGTACTGGATTTCTATATTTTTTAGTGTTATTTATCCATGCCGATGACATGCTTGTAGATCATGAGGTCTGGTTGTTATATCGTTAGAAATGGTGTAAATGCTGCTATTTGTTATTCGGTTTATTCCGTGGAATCCTTTAGAAAGATGCATCTTCGAATCGACTGCTATCTATGTGCATGACAGTTGAAAATGAAACAGTTCTGAGGTCTCCATTTGCTCCAGAATGTTGATTATGGTATCTTCAGTGCTGTTTATTTTGAATTATGTGTAAGAAATGGTGGTCAATAAATACGTCTGTAAAAATGGCTGAGTTTCATTATAGGCAGTTGAGAATGTTATTAATTAAGCTTTTTAGTCTTATAAGTTTCATTCTGGTTTTGCTACGCATTATATAGATTTTATCGGATAAGAAGAGAAAGAAAGAAAAATTGGAACACCAAGATTTATTTCTGAACTTCTAATCCTTACAGATGGAATTATTGTCACGAACATATGCTAAATATTTCTTATTCTTCTTATGTGCGTACGAAACGATAAAACACCTTAAAAATTTCTATAGTAATTAATATTATAACTTTCGTTTGCAGTAATAATAGTGAAATCAAAATTGACAACTCATTTCATGCAATAATTATAGCATATTCTGCATTTAATTATTCGCTCATAAAACAACAAGAAGAGTTTTTGGGAATACGAATATATTAAAATAAAATTTTAAAATTCGTCTGCATTTTTTAATTAAAAATCTATATCATGGGTTATTAGCGAAGTCTTGCAATCAATCTTTCAAGAAACAGGGTAAAATATTGCAATAACAATATATTTACATCTTATTATTCTAGTCATACCTTGAATTGTAGTAGCTGTCTTCAATTCCTTTGATTTGTTTTTGCTTGAATCCAACAATGAAATTTTTTAACTGACATATTTTTTCTCTCTTTTACAGGCTCTGATGCAGAGGTGACTGATCGCCTATCTCATAAATGGGGTTGCTTCGGCGTGGCCCATTTGAAAGAACCTCCTCATTCACCCTCCCCCATGTCTGTTCGGTGCTTCTAGTATCGGTGCTGCTTGTCGAACTGGAATTTGCTGTTGGCGAACTTACCTTGGATTTCACCAGATCCGAGTACAATGCAACGGTTCCAGAAAATTCCGTTGGCAAGACGTATGTCACTCCTACGGAGAAGATGGGAATATTCATATCGGATCCATCCCTGCTTGTCCGATATAAAATCGTCTCTGGAGATCCGGGGAAGATGTTCAAAGCAGAATCCCGGACTGTTGGCGATTTTTGCTTCCTGTCCTTAAGAACCAGAACCGAAGAACAAGCTGTACTGAACAGAGAGTACCAAGACTATTATGCGATTGGTGTAAAGGCGATGGTGACATCCTTGTATAGAAGATCTGTAAAATTGAAAGCTCATACCATAGTCCATGTTAGAATTCTGGATACAAATGATC
The DNA here is from genome assembly GCA_013235015.1 of Araneus ventricosus. NCBI lineage: Eukaryota > Metazoa > Arthropoda > Arachnida > Araneae > Araneidae > Araneus > Araneus ventricosus. Next base: position 4,592,883 of record BGPR01000001.1, read on the forward strand.
TCAATCCTTTCTTTGACAAATTAGATTACAGCATCACCGTCCCTGAAGATTTTCCTCTACATAAAAATGTATTAAGAGTCACAGCTACTGATCCTGATGTTGGTGTGAATGGTGACATTTATTATAGTCTCCCAGAACCATCGTTGCTGTTCGCCATCCATCCAACTAGAGGTTTTATTACTCTCACCCGACCACTTGATTATCAAAAGGAATCTGTACATAAATTTACTGTGGTTGCAGAAGATCGTGGTCCGAAGTTTAGAGTAGCTGGAAGTATGGCATTTCGTAGCACAGCAAATGTCCAGATTAAGGTGACGCCTGTAAATCTCCATGCTCCCGAAATTCAAGTTCGACAACTGCCATCTATTTTAGAACACAGTGATCCAGACATTTACGCCATTGTCAGAGTTACTGACGCTGACAAAGGGGTTCATGGAGAAATAGATGGATTAGGAATTGTCAAGGGTGATGTGGAAGGATATTTCAAAGTTTCGCCTGGCAAAAAAGCAAATGAATTTGAAATCGGAGTTGCAGATCCTACTCGAGATTTAGCTGCAGGCAGCTATGCTTTAGTGTTGCAAGCAACAGACAGAGGAACGCCTCCTAAAACTACATCCAAAACGGTAAGCTTTCATTTAAAAAAAAATGTAAATTTTTTCTTCTATTAGGAATTTTTTATTAGGAAATACCTGGCAAATAACAAAATCATTGCTAGTTTGATGAATATCTATCAAACGGCAATTATCTAATTTCTCGCAATCATAAAAAGTAGCTCTCATAATGTCATTTTTAAATAATGCTATTGAGGGATTTTGTCTGAGACATTGAATTGAGAGTCTAATTCAACAATAGCCTTGATGCACTGTTGTCCGACTATGTAGAATTATAAGTCTGTTAGATATTACTCCACTTAACTAGGATTATTTGATTTTTCACGTAATTGAATCTAATTAATTATAACATATCAATAATATGGTCTTAATTATGGGTTAAAATAATTTTCCCTTATAATAAAGGAACATAATGAAGTATTTATTAAAGTATATCTTGATATCTGAATTTCCAATTGTTGTCAAATTATTCTTCCATTGTAGTTCTTAGCATATTATTAAATTTATTTAGATATAACAGTTTTATCTTAGGTTTAAAATTGGTGAATTTATGTTTTAGGTTTTGCTTTCTCAAAAATTACATTTTTGCTTATGAGTTTTCTTTTATTTGATTCATCAAACAATGAAATACAAATGATGTTTTAAAGATATAATAAATATTCTGTGTTGCGTTTTCAGGTACATCTCAAGGTATCTGAAGCTTCACATCCGATTCCAAAATTTAGCCAATCTGATTATGATGTAGAAATCGAAGAAGTTGCCCCAATTGGATATCCATTGGTTCGATTAATGGCTACTATGGACAAGGGAAAGAACCCATTGCTCTACACCATTGAGATTGGCAATGATGAAGGCATGTTTGCAGTGGACCAGAGAACTGGCGTTCTCAGGACATCCAAAATGCTAGATCGAGAAAGACGTGCGTATTATTCGCTCACGGTCAGTGCTGTGGACAGTGGCCGAAGGGGTGGACCCCATCTCCGTAAAGGTACTGCAATAGTAAATATTAGAGTATTGGATAACAACGACAATGATCCTGTTTTTAACACATCTTCGATGATCGTCGTGTTTGATGAGAATCGATCTCAAAGCAGCATTGTGTGTACAGTCCATGCCACAGATGCAGATGCCGGGGATAATGGATATGTCACATACAGCTTAGCGAATTTGCACCCAGTACCCTTCAACATTGACCATTTCACTGGCGAAGTAAGTGAATCATAATCTATAGTTCTCATATTGTAGATTTACAATGAAAATACTAATCATCAATCCATAAACCTTGGAAAAATCCCAGAAATTATCGTAGAATATTATTTATTTCAGTTTCTCTGGTTTTGAAAAATAAATTTTTATTTCTTAATGTCAGATCGTCATATCTTGTGGTATCATGAATTTAATTTAAACTCGTAAAAGAGTGTCTTAAAAAGAAACCTAAAAATGTCATTTTCCTCGATCAGTAAACATATTAGAGTTGGAAGATTTCAAAAATTTCAAATATTTATTGACTAATTCATAGATATTAGATCAGAATTGTACACACAGTAATGTACTTGTTTTTGTCCATAATTTCGTGAATATTTGTTATCGCATCAATTCGTTGACTTCATGGGGATTTTTTCTGATTCTTTCAAATCATTTAAAAAAATCTCAACGTGCGTCAGTCTGATCGGTATTTGCAACGTGATTTACATTCCTTTATTAATTTGACATTAATATTATTGTTGGCGCCTGTTTTACAAACATTGTGTTTAACTGTAACCCCAGCGCCGTTTTGGCGGTTGTTTTTGTAAGAATGACTGAACTGTCAGATTGGCGGCAGCCATTTGTTCGTGTTCATCGGATGTCTCCATTAAGGAACATCATCTTCAATAAGCTACTCAAATTTGCTTATTTATTTAGAACTCGTCTGAATCAATTTTATTTGGATACACAGTTCATTAAATCAAAGGACCCAACAATTATTAACTCCCTTTATCCCATCTTTTGAAAGTAATATATTTTTGGGGGGAATTGAAATCTCCTATTCTTGTTTAATTATTCAATTTATTAGGATCTCTGATCAGAATCACGAAATTTATTCCCACGGAGGCAATACAAAATTACTGTAGTTGTACCATTACCTACTTTTGATACTTTACATTTTAATTTGCCGAATTTTTCTCGATGTTTAAGTGTAGACTCGAAATTAATTTCTTTGATTTATGATACCTTTTACCGATTTTTAAAATGTGTAGAAATTGCGTATGAAGAAAGAATTTTAATTTCTTTTAGATTTCAACTACTGAAGTTCTGGATTTTGAGACAATGCGCCGGGAGTATATTCTACGAGTTCGAGCATCTGATTGGGGGTCACCTTATAGACGCCAAGCCGAAATGACCGTTCACGTTCAGCTCCGAGATATTAACGACCATCGACCACTCTTTGAAAGAGTGGACTGCGTTGGACAAGTGCTGGACAGCGTCCCAATGGACACCCCTATCGTGACATTGTCCGCGTTGGACTTCGATGCTGGAAGTACAGTGAGATACTTAATGGTTCCTGCAGATGACGACCCTTGCTTTGGTTTAAATGAAGAAAAAGGTAACTTAAATCTATACCAGTTTTCACAACCTGTAGTTCGTGCTTTCTTGAGTCAATTCATTCTTACTTAATATGCATCGAATGCGCCTGGCCAATTTCATTTTGGAATCTGCGGGAGGAAAAAGATGTGACATCACAGTGGAGCGAAAACAGTGGATGCAATAGTGCTGGTAGATGACATGCGCAACATTTGTTTTGTGACTGTGATATCGCATCTTTTTTTTCAACGAAGATACCTGTTCAAGAATTTTTAACAAGAAACAGTAAAATCAAAGAAATTACATAGGCCTAAATCTTCAGTTAAAATACCAGCAGCTTAAGAAATATTTCTAAACTTTTGAAATGAGTAAAACAGTTTGGCATGGATTTATAATCAATTAATTTTACGAACAAAAAATTAAAAAATTTCAATTGCTATTTTTATACCTTTAATTGTGCACGCTTTATAGTCATCTAATTCAAACATCATGTGGTACAGCTTTGATATACGGCCCACTGGCGATATTTTGTGATTTTGGCGACTTTGGGGACATTTTGTATTCGGCGCCGAAAAACGCCATTTTCCAGGTCAGAAGTAAAGAAATAAGCTAGATTCCTAACATTCAATAAAAAAGCGAAACTACGAGGTTCCCGCTTTGCTGAAAGGGAAGCCGCTGATCAAGTTTAAAAAATTTGCCCGAAACGCGTTCGGAAGAGAACAATATGCAACAAAACAGTCGCCATGTTTGTTTAAGCAACGAAACCGCCGCCATGTTTGTTTACGCAATAAAAAAGTCGCCGAAATTACAAAATATCGCCAGTGTGGACGTATATCAAAGATGTTCCCATCTTGTTGCATTTTTTTATATTTTTTGTAAATAATTTTGGATAGCATAAAATATAAATTAAATATTTTCTGATAAATAAAGTTTTAAAAACTCTTTTCTTTTATTTGAAAATGCTGAAGTTTGGAGCTTTCAGAATCAATAGACTTCTAATTAATGCTACAAAAAAAAATTTAATGAAACCGAAGTGCGAGCATGTGTCTAAGTTGATAGTACAACTTTTGAATTTATTTTTTTATGATTTAAAAGTCATTTCGTTAGCCAAATGCATTCATTAAATAATATTTTTGAAAACAAATCGATGCATAAATTTCCATGATTATTTGCTGTGCATAGCAGCTGTTTTAAACTAACTTTTATAATTAACTAGCTGTTACCCGCGACTTCGTGCGCGAAGAATTTGAATTGCTACTTTTTTTAAATTTACGAATGTAAATGTTTCGTTATATATAGAAAGGGGAAGTCAAAAGTTCTGACGGTTGATAATACATAATTGGACGACTAATTTAATTCTCTGTTACTGTAAATTACATCATTGTACTCAATGGTATCATCTGCTCTTTGGAATATATCATCCACCATGCTATATGTCATCTGCTTCTACTGTTTAAAAGAATACATAAGACAAAATATACCTTCCTATTATAAAAACTCTGACAACCATATCATATACGTCAATGGACGATCCTGGTTTGTTTATTTTGGATTCATAGACCGTTTTCCGGTAACCTTCCGATTTAAGCAATCGCCAAATCTATTTGGCAACTGTATCAAGCGCCAAGCTGGAAATAAAGGTGAATTAGTTCAAAGTCTAACCGTTGCCTAGCAACGGAGTAGCTATAAATATTCGTTATTTCAAAATCGTCTGCACGCATTTTAAAGTTTTGGAACTTTTAAAAATTAATAACAATCGAAGGGAAAATGTCAGAGAAATAAAATTAGTATCATTGAAAAGGTAAAAATTTGAACTTTAAGATGGTATAAAAATATTTTTTGTCGGACAGTTTGCTCCGAAGTTACGGCGGAAAAACGATTTCGGTTATTTTCTAATTAACTGACTGTTTAATTAACTTTGGGACTTGGAAAAGTTCATAAGTGTCTTTCCCTTCTCTTAAATAATAAGTGTACAAAATTTGGTTGAAAACCGTCCATTGGTTTAGGAGGAGATGTGGAACATAGCCACATACATACCCACCCACATACCCACCCACATACCCACAATGACTTTTATTTATATTAAGATATGTAAATTTTGTAATAAGAAAATTTCCACAGTTACGGTTTTTGAATTCACAAATGATAATGTCTAAATTTTACTACGCATATCTGATAGGAAATGTATTTTCCAGGCGCATTAAATGAATTTATCCGTAAATCGTCAAATGAGAATGCATGGAATGAACATTTTTTTCAAATCATATTTGTTTGGATTATTCTATTTTTCATTTATTTTCCCCTTAAATAATATTGGAAACCATTTTGAATCGTCTGCAAAAATGTACTTCTTAATGTATCGTGTGAGGAAACTAATGCGAAAGTATTAATTTTTATCCAAATAAAACATTTTGAACTGTGCTCTTTTGTGCTGACTTGTCCTTTCTCATTAATTTATAGTTGCTTACTTTAAATTGAAATTTTCGAAAGTACATCGAAAGAACTAAAAATAGCCTTATCTTTCTGAAATTTCTCCTCTAAAATTCCTATCGCAACTGCATTTATTCAAGTTTTCTTCAAATACAAGTCAAAAGCTCTTTTCAGTGGTATATTACCTTCTTATTTATTCCTTTCCTGAGTTCTAAAGGCAATTTTTGAAGATTAATATTTACTCTTAAGCTGGTATATATCTCGTGATATTCTGAAAAGAAATATGAGTAAAGATATATATTACGCTGCTTTTTCTGGAAAGGATTATGCAAATGTTTTTCAGTGTATTTATAATGTTCAGTTTCCGGAAATGATGGAAGATACGTTTTTTAAAAAAACGGTCTTGAGCGCCCCTTACTGATTCTTTCCATTTTGTTCTCGCTGCAGCGGGGATTTGGGAAGAAGAATTGCTATTTTGTATTTTGTTTCGACCAAACGCTATCAAATACAACCGAGTAGTATGCCATAATTTTGTGGAGTTTGGCGCCTTTTCTTGTCAGTTAATAACTAATAAATACTTCGAAGGGTTTTCCTTAAGGCTCTAAATTTATCCTCTTGTCGTTGGCTTTGAATTTTGATATATTTCCTAGATTGTGTCATATTTTACGAAATCTACAGCAGATATTTCTTTCCTTTTGGCTGGCTGTGTGTATAAGATCTAAATCAGATTTTGCTTTTGTGTTTAGCCCACTCTGTTTACGTGTGGCGAAAAATCTCTGATGTTTGACGTTCTGATTACTTCTTACCCAAGAACCCTTGCTGTCACTACTGCTTCCATCCGTCGATTTATTTAGTACTCAAGTCTAGTTCGGTACTTTTCACAAACATGTCAACTTCTGAAGTTTAAGAGTTTGGAAGTTTGGGGGCATTTTTTATTCTTTCGGAAGCCTAAAGAAAAGAAACATTTTTTTATTGGCTTATACGAGATTTTGCTTCACGGCTTTGATACGAAAGTAGCTGACGTCTTGTGTTCAGCTGTATATTTGCACACCAAAAGTTTTGTATCACCATAGATGTCAAATGTGGAAAAAAGACGAAAACTATTTTCTAAAAATTGATGTCATTGGCATGTAAAGTTTTTGAGAAACTTGTTATTTTCTGTACGAGTTATTATATTTTCGCTTATATAACTTTACTGTGTGTTTATATTCGAGACATAGTTTCAAAGACAGTTATTGGGCCCAAGATTGATTTCCACTATATTTTATTGTAGAAAACTTTCGCATCTTGGGGATTCAGAGAATAGAAAGTTTTATCAAGTAACTGCCACTAGGGACTTCTTTCTTATATACTATTTTAGATGTTATCTAAAAACATCGATAGATATAGAATCGATATTTTCAATTTATTATTTATAATCGATTTCGAGTTTTTAAGTCTGAATGTTCCAGACTTTTTGTTGAAAATTATTTCTATACTTAATTGATGCTAGAATCAGTCTGAAATTTAATCCATTAAGGATCGAATTTCGTTGATTTTAATTTCAAATGACATTCACCTTTTATTTATATTTAATATAAGATTGTTTGCCTTTTTTATGCCCCGTATGTTACATTTTCTTACTGGGTTATTTTCTTTTTACGCCTATATCAGTACCTAACGAAATAATTCCGGTTTTTACTCCTATCTATTACTTTATTTGTAGAAAGAACAGATATTTTGATTTCGAAAGAAACTAAAGTTAAGTTTAGGAATATTGACGCAAAACCTGGAGAATACTGGCAGCTAGTTATTCTGTAAATGATGTGAATTATTGAATTAACGTAGCCTTATAATAAGGGACAAAGATTACAGAGTTGAACGGCGTCTGTATTTTTATTCCTTGGAAACGTTTAGAGCAGAATAGATTCATAATCTTTCTACTGTAACTGCTTCAGTAACCATATCGCTTATCTATTACTGCCGAAACTGGGTTTAAAACATTTTCCGGAGTTTATATTCAAATTTTACTGAATAGCAGTGTTCTTATCGACACCATCTATGGACAAATTAAAACTCCCTTTATTTCCCTCGCTCTTTTATGAAATAATACGATAACTGTATCTAATAATACCACTTTAAAAATGTAAGGTTTGTGACAGTTCTTCTGATAAACGTTACATCAGTCTGACGTCATGAATTGTAATTTTCATCAATAGTATGCTCTCAAAGGGTTGTATCCAAGAGGGAGCTAGCTAGGGTGCTCAGCTTGTGTTCTGAACCCTAATATTCATTCATTACTATTTTTGCCATATTTCCTGTAATTTATTATTTACTTGGTTTACATTTCTAATGCTATTGTATTCTATGACCTGTCTTCAGGTTGGTGATTTTGTTTATTTTCTTTTCAGGTGTGCTGAAGGTAACATGTGACTTGTCAAAACAAACAAAGACAGACTGGATACTGAATGTTTCAGCAACTGATAGCCAACATTTTGCTGACGTTATGACAGTGAATTTGAAAGTGGTTTCGAAAATGACGGGTCGAAACAAAGATGGCGTTGCCATTGACTGTCGGAAACTGGACGTAACTGACCGATATATGGAGTTATTGCGCTTAGGTAATATTCAGAACAAAGCTATTGAAGGGAAGGAAGACGTTGTTCCAAAACGTTATGGTGACAATAGACATTCTCCTGAATTCCTCTCAACAATACCCTCTGAAGTTTGGATCAATGAATCCGCAAGTGTTGGATCAGAGGTTGGTACAATGTGCATTTCCAGTTAGACTACGGCAATCATTTGCCTTTTATGCATAAATCAAAAGCATTAAAATATTTTTGTTTAAATCCTGAAGTATTTGGTATTGTTAAGTTAACGTAGCGTGCAATGTTTTTTACTTACTTAGATGATACGAAAAAAAATACACATTTCATATCGCTGTACGTGTTACAAGTAGTAATGATGCTTGACATCTTATTAAGAATCGTGTAACATTGACGTGGAAGCAATTGATTAACCCTTAGAGGCCCAGTGTTGCCTTTAAGCAACATACCCAATTTTGTCTTTTAAAATCTTGAGAATGAGATTGAAGCTCTAGTGCCTGTTGTTGCCAATGGAATACATACTGAAATTTTTATTAAATCAATTTACAACATATAAATGGCATTCTGAGTGCTGATAAAAAATAATGTGATGTTTTTCTCTTGAGGCTGCATCTTTTTAGCTTTGTACGCTTGAGGATACCATATTTTGTTGTAAAATATTGAAGGAAATTCCTTATCCGTATTATTATTTATTAAAATTCATATGTGTTTGACATTATCGAATTTAATCAAAGATAATTTTTTATGAAATAAAGACTAGTGTTATCAGTTGGTAACAAATTGTTTTTTAGCCATAAACCGTACTTAAAACAAAATAGGATTTTTAAAAGTATTTTTCCCATGTTTTATTCACGAAATGAAAGCTAAAAAACATTTTAAAATCAATTTTTAAAAAATAGGGCTTTTAAGGGTTAAGGTTAATCTCCAAACATAAATAAAATGGTTTTTCATTTATAAGGGATAAAATATTGAATATTTGTATGATGTTCTATGTTATTGATATATTAATTAATCTTATTTTGTTGTAGTGCATTTTTTCTTTATAAGTTATTGTGCCTGAAAATTATTAAGATTTTTTCAAAATAAATCAGTTTGCCTTCGAAGATTTCTTGTGAATGATACAAGGATGATTTTCAGGACTTTTTTTTAGTTTTCCAGCATAAAGGAATCAAATTATATTTATGGGTTGCTTAGAAAAATATAAAATATAATTTTAACCTTCCAGCGCTAAGGAGATATTTATATTGTGGATCATATTGCATACTTATATCGTTGTTTTATAAATTTCAGTGCAATTTTTATTTATATAATCTCTTTTTAGTATAAAGCTAATAAGTACAGATTACATAAATCAAGCTTGCATTTATTTTTGTAAAATAATGTACTTATATCGTGCATATACAAATTTATATCTCCCACATACGCCCGCCCGTTGGAAGGTCAACTTTAAAAGCATTATTTCCCTACTTTAAACTGTTTAGATATTTTTAATGTATTTCAAAAAATATTTATTTAAAAACATGTTGATAGAAATACGATTTTTTAATTTGATATATTAGTTTATTCTAATTGCAAAATGTTAAGGGTGGACAAACTCTACGAAGTATTAAATTCGTTCATATTGACCTACTTTTAGTGGAAATTGTAATTGTGTTTCAAATAAACTTTGCATCCTCCCCCGTTGGTTTATTCTAAATTTGTAATTCCTTTAGCTGAAAACTCGTACGGTGCTTCTCTGAATTCTGAATACCATCATTTTATGAGTTTCACCATTCATAAAATTTATTGATTTACTACAATAGAGAAACACTTATTAGCTTCCATCCTTTGGTAGAACAATGAGGCTATAAATTTTCCATTTTATAGTTTTAAAAGCCGTTTGTCTAACTATGTAAATTTTTTAGCCTTTAGTACTTCATAGCAGGTTTTCTCTTTCTCTCTTTTTTTCTCTCTTTCTGCATGACATTATGGTTCAAGATAGCCCGAAGCAAACTGGGAAAGAAACATATGAGGATATTGGAAAATCGGAACTTCAGAATCTCTAGTCAATATCACTCTTTTAGTTGGCAATAAAAAGTGTAACGATAGAATTTCAGTTTTCATAGTTATATTAAATTCTATTGTAATTTATTATGTAAAAAAACCTTCAGACTTGAAATATTTAAGAATAACAAGAATTTTGAGATTGAAGTGAATAAAGTTAATGAATAAGAATACCACTTATAAACATGTTTTTATTAGAATATCGAAAGTTTTAATATTTATTTCATAAAAAATAGTAAATTACGAAATTTGAAGCATAGAAGTTAAGTATAGATTTCAAAAGTGAAAAATTTTGTGCTATTTTTAAAAATTAAAAAATTAATATGACGTTCATAATATGGAACTCTTGTTTTCTAATGCACTATTTCTCTTTTACTGAGATATTGAGTAATTTAGTTTGCTTAAATTTTATAACTAATGAGTAGAAAATATATTATTTTCAAAAGAGAAATAATTTCAAATCAGTAGAAAACATATTATTTTCTACTGATCGAAATTTTAATCTATTTTCTAATGAAGGAAATCTATTTTCTACTGATTTTTATTAATTTTTTTATCAACCTCCAGCAACGTGAATTTGTTATATCGCTTGATGCACAAAACTTTATTCGTGTGTATTTTATGTTACAAAACATTGGCTTTACTCACAAAATTGGTTTTATTATAAATGTTACCGGCAATGTGTGAAATGCCGGCATTCTATAGAATACCTAGGCATTCTATAGAATGCCTGGCGTTTTTAGGCAAAGTATGAAATATGAGATTTGTTATATACTTTTCCTAGGCATTGTATATAATACCTAGGCATTCTATAGAATGACAAATGCTATTTAGGCAAAGTATGAAAAAAAGTTCATAATAAGGCTATTATTTAAAAGGCGTGCATTCCTCAAAAATACAAATGTTATTTAGAAAAATAATAAGAGTACCATTAAAAAATCTTTTATTCAAAATTCGTAAAGCAAAATGAAAGTTTTCATATAAAAGTTTATGCCTTCCTTATTAAAAAAAAAATAAATTGTGAATCTACTTATTACATCAAGGAAGCAAACAATTTAATTTTGAATTGCACTTAACTTTATTTCTTATATAATGAAATCGGCGATTTATTTCATACTTTGCCGGTTTGTCATTTGTCATTCTATAGAATGCCTAGGAAAAGAGTGAAATATAAATCGTTTCATACATTGTCGGCTAGTTTTTGGCATTATATACAATGCCTAGGCATTCTATAGAATGCCGGATTTCAAACTTTGCCGGTAACATAAACATTAATATATTTTCATATATCTCGCTTTCTTATTGCAACGATTCTTTGATGTTTTGTAATGTACAATATCGTTTTATTGCTTTCTAGGTTGTTGCAATGAGGGCTAGAGACAGAGACCATGGTTATTCTGGATTAGTTGTGTATGTCATCAACTACAACAATGAAGGAGACGACTGTTTTAAGGTCGATTTATATACGGGTCGACTTTTAGTTGATTCTGAATTGGACCGTGAAAGAACTTCGAGGTATGTTTTGAACGTGACTGCTTTTGACTTAGGCAGACCACAAAGGTCTGCTTCAATGCAAATTATCATAAATGTTAGGGATATCAACGATAATCCTCCAACATTCGAGAAATCTTCGTATCATTTCGTCATTCCAGAAAATGTAGAAAATGGGACTAGCGTCATACGGCTTCGCGCCACTGATATTGACGAAGGTGAGAACGCAAGACTCACTTATACTTTAGAAGGCCCAGCATGGGACCGTTTTCATGTGGACAAAGACTCGGGTTTATTGACTGTGGTCGGAGCACTGGATAGGGAAGTTACCGAAAACTATGCTTTGCGTGTGTGGGCCAGAGATGGGTCATTGGATAGACCACAAATGTCTTCAACGGTCATCTTCATTAGACTGGAAGATGTCAATGATAATCCACCTTTATTTGGGCTAACACAATTCTGGGTTAAAGTTCGAGAAGATCTTCCAATCGGAACAGTGGTTATGGTTATGTCTGCAAGGGACCCTGATACTGGGGATGGAGGACGTGTTGCATACGAAATGCTAGAAGGTGGAACATTTTCAGTGGATCCATTGACTGGAGTTGTACGGCTGGCCCGTACTTTGGACTTCGAGCAGAAGCAGTTGTACAATGTCACAATCATTGCTCGGGATCAAGGCGACCCACCTTTGTCTTCTGTCGCTTATCTTCTGGTGGAAGTGGAAGACGTTAATGAAAATCTCCATCCACCAAAATTCCCCGACATGGTGGCATCGGGATCAGTGCGTGAAAATAAACCTGAAGGTACTTTAGTGATGCAAGTAACTGCTGTAGACGCTGATCCTCCTGGCATAGACTCTACAGTGACGTATTCCATTCGAGATGGCGATGGTGTCGGCATATTCTCCATTGACGACCAAGGTAGGACATTTCTGTTATAGTATTAAATTAACTGTGGAAATTTTTTCAAAAGTTTTATCCTGTTGCATGCGTAATCTGATATCTAAAATACTTCCATGTCAAATGTAATAGGCTTTTCATAATGCGATATAAAAATTTGAAACAGTAATTAAATTTTGAAAAAGAGAAAAATGTATGTTAGATTTTTCTTTGCAAGACGAGCAAATTCTGCTGTTTCGGTGTTAAAATCGTTAAACGCTAACAAGTCTTTAAAAGATAGACATTTTTCTGAAACGGTTTATTAAATGATTTATGATATGGAAATTCATGCTGTTTTGGTGTTAACAAATTATTTTATTATACAGCTGTAGACTTTAAGAGAAACACCAAAGCAGCTGTTCCATATGAAAATTACTCTTGGTTACTAATAGCTATGTTTCCCTCTTAAAGATATGAACGTGGAATATGAAACAGATTTTAGCACCATGACATCCTTGCCTTAATTTAATATCTAAATTTGCTGCCATTACAGAAGTCTGTTTTATCATGAAACTCTTCAGTTATCTATGTTTAATAACATCATTGTTAACTTCGGAGTAAATTAAAACAATATGAACAGTTAAGCATAATTAATTATATGATACTTTAAGAAAATAAATTTCTTATTTTGTTCTGATTTTAAGTACCTTATTATCATATAATATACGATGAATCCACGTGATTTGTTTTAGATACTAAAATTAATTTTAATGAGTGAATTTTTATGTTTTGTTTCAGTTCCTGTTGGTATGAGACTTCGCTGTTGCTATTTCAAAATATTTTATTTTAGTTTTATAATCGCTTCAAAAATAATGATTAATGATCTGTTAGTTCTCTTGGCTCATTTAAGCAATTTTTCCTCGTGATTCATCATTATAATTGAAAGCTAATTAATTCGCAAGAATAATTATTTTTTTAGAAAAATCGACTTTAGAAATGAGTATATTTAATTTTATATCTTTTTTCGAATTGTATCCTATCTAGTTTAAATTATTCATGACATCAAATCAGCAACTTTTTTATTCAAAAGATTATTAAAATAGGGTTTTTAAATTTATTTTAGAGCATTTAATTTTTATTTGGAAATTCTGTTCTTTCACTGTTTCTTTAATTTTTACTGATGCCCTTTATCTTATTGCAAAGATTATTTTCATATAGTCATAGCTAAGGTAATCAATTGTAAAGGGAGAAAGTTTCATTAAAATTTACTGGTTTTTGTTTACCATCAGGTTAGATTTTTAAACTTTTTAATTATCTTTTGTTTGCAATTTACAAATTCTTTGAACCATCAGGTTACAACTCTGATTTTAGCTTCTAATACATTAGAATTCATAAAATGTCATTTTAAAGATTTAAAATATGAAGCTTATGAACTTCTGAAGACAAAATCAACTTAAAAATTAATTTTTGTGAGAACTGGTCTGTATTTGTGACAGTTTTATTGCATTAAGCAAAAGTAGTATTTAGATAGCTAACCATTTGCTTGTCTTTTTTAGTTAAATTAAAACTGATGTAGTTTTGGAAATCTAATTATTTGCTCCTTTAAACAGAGCAATTTGAGTATTTGGAGGATTATTTACAAAACAGCAATTTAAACGTAGGCATGTACCTAAAAGACAGCAATCAGTGTTTCTCTTTTTTAACTGAATTTTGGTTGAAAGGTCAAATATTTAAATATTTTTCATGAAATCAATTCCATTATAAGTTGAAGAAACTATTTAATGCAATACGTCTTTGTATAGATGAAAGGAAGCTGCAAGAAATTTTAGTCAGGCAACTGTTTGCGAGATTTTAACTCACAAGAAATATGAACACTCTTTGAAGAAGTGCTTCTGATTTTTTTTAAATTTAATTTTTATGAAGATAAGTGAAAAATCACTGCTGAAGTTACTATGGACTTAAAACTAAGACGGAAATAACGGATCTTCTATTTTATTTGTAATTATTTTACATTCAAATAGTGAGGAGTTTTTGAATTACTTTAAAATGAATGCCGAAAAGATGCTAATAAAATCAAATAACGTAAAATAATTCTTTTGAAGTAAAATTGTGTGTTTTCTGTAATGCACGAATTGTCTTTCATTATCTGTGATATAAAGCTCTTGAATCCAATATGTCAAGTGTACTTAGATTCCTATATCTATATCAGGAATCTCTGCATATCTTTTTACACATCATTTAGATCCACGCGGTTACTATCATTCGGCAATGACAACTGTAACTTTATAGCCTTGCCTGATGTTGAAGTCTTGAAGCAGATTCTGTCTTATTTCCGCCTCTCCTTTTCTTTTTATTTAACTGGCTTTTAAGTGTAATCTGTTGTTTCTTCTATTTGAAAAGATAAGCGAATGCTTCTTCTGTGATTTTATTATTGTTTTGAACTAATGATTTCTCTCCTCTCTTTTTTAATCCTTGTAATTAAATGTATGGTTAATCAAAGCAATAGTTCTCTCAAATGTACAACCAAGAATTAAAAAGAAACGCAGGGTGTCCGAATCAAATGTCCCTAATTTGGAGAGGTCGCTATACTTAACAGAAAGTTAAAAAGCATAAGAAAATGTAAAATTAGAAAACAGTATTCACAAAGTTTTTATTAAAAAATCCGTGTACTTCCAAGTGGGCTCCCTTAGTAACCCTGAGGATATCCAGCCGGTAGTCTAGTTCCAGCAAAATGGTCGAGCATCCGTGCCCCAGCATCTTGTTGGAAGATATCAGTGGGTTGTAAATGCTGCATTTGGGGTATTGCGTAACTTTGCAACATGTCCAGGTAAATGTTTGCCATCACAGAAGTCTCAGCAAAGAAAAATGGTCCTAAGACTGTATCATGTAAAAGAACACATCACACATTGATTTTTGGACTGTCTCGGCAAAGAAAAAGGGTCCTATGACTGTATCATGTAAAAGAGCGCATCACACATTGATTTTTGGACTGTTTCTTTCCACTTCCTGTATTGCTTGGGGATTTTCTGAGTTCCAAATTCTGCAGTTGTGCTTATATTCACTTTGTTGCTCACGTGAAATGTTGCTTCATCTGAAAAAATGATGGGGTTCATTTTCTATGCGAGATAGCATCTCCGCAGCAAATGCAATACGCTGCGGCATTTTCTGTACAATCTGCATTTTGTACGCATACAGCCTCAGTTTTCATATATACGGGGAAAATAAAAATTGTCGCCAAAATCTAAGAATTCAACAGCCAATTTTGCCTAATATCGCCAATGTATCGCTAATAGATTTTTTTAATCGACTCTTCAAATTAGGGACATTTGATTCGGATACCCTGTATATTTTAACAGTTTATTTAAGAAGATAAGACCAACTGTGGAATCTTTCGCTGACTTTCTTTTAATTACTATTCCTGTGGATCTGTTATGAATATAAAGCATGTATTAACTTGAACTCATCAAACTGTTGTATGACTAAAGTTTGTATTGCAGCTAAATAATATACTTTTTGAATTATTTTTATTCCTTTTCATTTGATACGTGAATTGGCTCCTATAGCCCATCTGCCAATATAATTGAATTAAAAAATAAATGGTATCGCGTTGAATCTGGTATTAAAGTGAAAACTTAAAATTTCGAGTGTGCCCTATTCTTTTAAACACACCTCAAGACTAAAATTTCTATATTTTATGCGATTGCTAAATGAGAATTTCCTGCAATTTTTTTCTACATCTATTTTTAGCTTTAGCCTCTGAAGTAAGTGTGAAATATTTTCCCATTGACATTGAAGTCATTTCTTGCAAATGTACAATATTTAATTTGACATCATCTTTAAGTTTTGAAGTCCATGACTGCTGGTTTATTGAAGCTAGTTTACTAGATTTAAATTTAATTTCGCGCTGCAATAAAAAAAATCACAAGCGCAAAATAATCTGCTGCTGATGCATCAGAAGGTAAGTCTTTTACAGCAAAGAGATTTTTACTGAAAGGAGTTTTACTTTTACCTTTTCATTCATGAATTTATTAAGCCTCTTTGGTTTAAAACATATTTCATAGAATACAAACACGTAGCATTTTACAAAATATGAGGCGTGAGTGATATTTTACGGAATTTTGGCGATACATTTTCTTAACCTACATCAGTAAATAATTCTATAAGCAGTGGAGGCTCGTGCTATACAATCTTGGGGTGCTGTAGCTTTTAACTAGCCGTTGTACTCGGCTAGTTAAATATAAAACTACTCAAAGCTAATGTAAGAAGCCAAAAAATGTAAGTGGTACAAATATTCATGGTTATGAGTTAAAGGATGATGGATTATTCAAGGATTAAAAGTACAGCACCTCTAGATTGTATAGCACGAACCGCCACTGTCTATAAGTGTATGGTTTTAGTCTTAAAATATTTTGACTTTTGAACAATGGCTTTTGTTTATTCTCAATTAACAGTTAAAAGAATGTGACTTGTGTATCAAAGCGCCATACTATTGATTTCATTCATTTTACGTTATCTAGGTTTGGACTTTTCCATATTATCAATTTTCATATTGTATTATAACTGCAATTTCTTTCTGGAGAGTTTTATGATATTCTGAAATTTCAATTTTCTTGAAAAGGAATTTTAAATATTCCTGTATAACTACCAAGTTAACCTATTCGCAACGGAAGAGAACATTCCATACAACACTTATCTTGTTTCGATTATTTTCTTAGTTGAAAATTAAAACATGAAATAACTTACTGTTAAAAAAAAGTAGTTATGTCTACGAGGAAACAATCTTCAATATACTCCTGCAATTGTTGCTGAAATGGGAAAAGTTTTTCTCTCTAAAGATATTTTTTCGAAACGCCACCACTCTATTTGTTTTTTTTAATAAAAGAGAACAATAACTCTTTTCTAACTGTATTTTGTCGTTGAGCATGGTCGTGGCAAAAAATAAAACCATTTTCACTCTTTATGTCTGCGCTGATTTAACAATGAACATTTACCAAATAAGTGACATATAAATAGGTGAAAACTGGAATTCCTTTGCTTTTTTCCTTCATCTGTCTATTGAGATAGACTGAGGCGATTACAGCGCGGAATATGCCTAATCTTCCCCACTTTGTCGAATAGACTTATTTATCATCTAACTGTCAAGCAACTTTGTTCTGGGAATCATTGTTTCCTTTTTAGTTTATTCTTTCTGAGATCTCTTTAATGTCGAAAGCGACTGTAGTTTGACTTTTCTATTTGTGAGCTTCGTGATTAGCATGCAAGGAGCAGACAGGGGTCTTCAGACGGTGTATTTCCTTTCTCTCCCACAACTGAATTAATGCATGGGCCGCATTATTTGAAAAACAGTTTTCTGGTTGTTTTCTTTCAGGGAATATTCAAGTTTTAACAATAAACTAGGTTTTCTGCCAAAGTTTCGTCATTCTGAATTGTAATAAGTTTGCGGAATGATGAATGGTTTGAAATTGTTTTAGATGTTCCTGGTACCAGTATTCTCACGAGTTGTTCGTTCGCGATTTTGCTGGCTGAAAAGAGGTAGTGGATGCGTTATTTTGTTTTGTTTCCACGCAAATAGTTCATGTGTTTTCTTATTTTATGTCTCTGGAGGGAAAGAAGTGTTTTTATTTGCGTATTTTATTATTATTCCATTTGGTTGATTTATGAGATGGTACTACGTTGTTTTGTTTCCGCTGTTTTTCTCTTCCATGACAAAATAACGTATTTCATGCAATAGTTTCAGGGTAAATTTATGTTTCATGGAAACTTTAAGAATTCTACTTATGTGGTCTAAATAAAATATGACTTGTAGATGATAAAACTATAATGCATACGTCATTTGGGAGATGATTCCTTTTTACTCTTAAATTTTTTTCCATGCGAAAATGAATTACATCATGCCAAATGTTGTTGGTCATTAAATAACTGTTTTGGTGGTCTGTTTTCTAACAATATTTGTTTGTATCCGCCTATTCTCATAAAAAGACTTATGAAAGGAATTTTGCGTGCTGAAAACTGATTTTTTTAAACATTTTTTTTTTTTTTTGAATTTTTGAATTGATACATTCAGTCTTTTATTCGGATGTTAAATACGTATTTGTAAGATTAAAAACTTTTTAGTTAGATAAATGTTATTAATTTACCGTTGATTCGAATGCATTCATTTTATCAATATATCATCATTAACTTCAAAATATTTTCTTCCTTGCTCCTGATGGTTTTATAATTTTGCGAAGCCTACTGCATTGATTGGGCCATATTAGATGTTCACATTTTGAAAAAGACAGTAAGAAAGGGGAAAAAAGATTTAAAATTGTTTTATGGAGCTAGAGATATTCAAAACCTGTTATTATAAATAACACTGACATTTTGAAATATGCATTTTGGAACATGGCTGTGCGAGTTATTGAATTCTGATCTGAGGGTAACGACCTCAATGTTATGTGCATCGCTTCCATTCATTTTCTTGATTTAGTGTGACGCTCTGTTTTTTGTGTTTACTATAGTTTTCTGGCCTCTCATCTGGCCTTTGCGTCGTCTAAAGTGAAATGTATACTTTTAGGTTATTGGGAGGACCAGGCATTTGAAGCTTCTGGCGCCTGCGTGTACTCTGCAATGTTTGTTTCCGTATTTCCAGTTATATACTATCGCTTATAAATCTCGAAAAATTCCCAGATGATATACGAAAGACATCTAAACACGAGGAAGAAATTAATGAACCTTCCAATTTTTGTCCCTAAAAAAATTATTATTGAAGGCGAGCTAAGGGGGATTTTTTTCCTCGCCATCTCTAGGAACGTTCTAATTAGAAGGTAGAAAGACAGTTTCTAGTTTCGAGTGGGTTTCGGCTAAGGACGCAAGTGATTCTAATTAATTAGAAAATGTCACATACCTACAAAGAACTAGCTGAAGTGTCGTGTAAATTATGTTGTTGGATGAAAAGTACTAGATCAGCTTTTAAGGACAGGCTTAAAGCAATTTTTGAAAATGGGTGATTTTTTCATGTGAAAAGGGCCGGGAATAAAATGCGGGCTTTTTTAAACCTCTTATTTTATTTTAATAATGTGAGTAAATGCTGAAAACTTCCGTCTTTTTCTGTTCTTAATGTTGACATCGGGTGTAGCTCTTTTGCCGCGTGCTTAATGAATTAAAGTTTCAATGGACTGGCCGAACTTTTGAAAATATTTAAGTAGAGTAGGTTAGAAAGAAATAAATTAAAAACTTTTTAAAAAATACTTTTTTTCTGTTTACGGTTACTTTTCTTTTCGAATATATGTGATATTGATAACTGTCATATACCTATCATATAAAGAATGTTCCAGTACAATATTCTATACGACAGAATTTTTCGTACAACTTGAACAATTAGCACTTACTTTTTCTACTTAAAAGTAAAAAGAAAAATCTCTCGCATGCGTGTTTATTTTATGATTTTTGTATAAATTGTTAAATTATGTCTAAGTGTTTTTTTTCTTGGGGAAAGCAGCTTTATAGTTTCGTTTAATAATTAAAGCGATCCTTATTTTTAATGATATTTTCTTATCCTAGTTTTTTTCTATGAAATTTATTGTGCATTTTTTAAGTAATATTTATACATTTAGAAAAAAAATCTATAATTATGATTTAAGGATTGATTAGAAATTCACATTAATTTCCATCTGCGTACAAAATTTGGTAGTATTTCGAAAATATTTCATAGATATCGCATTTTCTCTGTAAATCAGTTTGTCTTCTTTTACAGATCTTCATTTACTATTGTAAATTTACATTCATTATATAGGTTAGATGATGTATAAAATTTAATACCCTTGAATCCCTTCTAAAAATTTCTTCTATTGTCAGAAAGGTACAACAGTATATTCGGTTTATCCATCTATTCCTTCTTCCATTTTATCTCGAACATCGGAGAAAAATCAATGCTCGTGGTTTGTTATTTCCTGCTTGCCATAAGAAAATCGTCATCTCTTATTATATCAAGTAGTGACTCGACCTTCCAATTAGGAATAACCGCAGACTCGTTCTTTTCCCCATTTTCTTTTTTGAGATCTAATTTCAAAATATGGCCTCAGCTTCACCCATTAATGAAAATAAAATTTCCGATTTCTAGCTTTGTAATTTTAATCATTGGATTTACCGAGTACTTTTTGTATTTAATAATATATATTAATTGTATTTGATTCGAAAAACTCCAATCTCCTTCTATAAACGTATTTCTCTTTGTTCTTTATGATGGAAATTCTTCCTCTTTGGATGGTTTGCTTATATACTTTTGCCTTTATTTCATCTCGATTGTTGCAGTTGATGCAATGCCGTTTCAGTACCCATGCTTGGAAATGTGGTTTCGACTATCGTCTAGTTTTACTGATGCATATTTTTGTGAACTTGATATTTGTTAAATTCTTTCAAAACTGCAATTTTTTTAACTACTTAACTGAATAGTTTTCTTTGCTATCTAATAAGATGACCCCTCCTGTTTTGGAAAGGGGCTGTCGTTTTCATTCGCCTAAGAATGAATAAGATACTTAAGATGTTTATGGATCCTACATATTTTTTATGTCAAATTATAAAGCTAATTAATGATTCAATTTTAGTTTATAAGACTAAAATTTCGATAATTCGATGCACGAGTATTCTCGGGTTGTTAAGTTAAGCGGTTAAAAAAGGATAACCCCCAATGATTGCTTTCGATTAATAGTAGCTTTATAAACGATAAATAATAATAAAGTCCTGATAACTTTTTCTATTTTCTATGGAATTGTAATCACGACTCGCCTAAGCTTTGTTTTTCTTCAATATTTTCATCCTAAATGTTTACTTCTTAGATTTTTCGGCCATTTTCTCTTTCTTGCATTTCATTTATCCCATCGGCAAAAAATAGCTGCATTTTTTAAGCACACAATGCACTTTTCATTAATATTTTAATGAACACTAGCAACTTTTGTGATGATAAAAATAAGCAGCATACATTTTTCTTTGCTTCTTTAATGCTTTCTTTAGTTTTTTCCTACATACTTTTTTTCTAATTAGAATCACTTCTGTTGCTCAAGATTGCAGTTATCGTTTAAATTAGAAGATTTGGAAAAAATCTCAAAAATCTGTTTTCTTTCTCTACATTACTGCTTAGTTTTTTTATTGTGATTAATAATAAAATATCCGATTCTAATCGCTCATTTACTTTATTTTGTAGCATTAAACCACAAGACATCGCGGTTTAATGCTATACAATATATGGTTAACCTTTTCCTCCTCATATGTATGGTTAACCATCCGATTGTAATTTTTTTAAATCGCTATTTAGATGCAAAAGTGTTCAAATACCGTTGAGCCAAGCGAGTTGTTATTTATATGCAAAGCTTTATTGGGATAAAATGATCTAACGCTATGAAAGTTCTAAGTAAACAAATTTCCTGTGAAAATAGCAGGATGCATCAGAAAATAGACTTTCTTCCAACATGCGGTAATCGCGAAATACGCAGTCAGAGTAACCTTTTCGTGGGTGCCACGAATCTAATAGGAACAACGCTCATGGTTTATTTTCCCATTTTTTTTTATCTCTTCGTGATTACCTCACTTGGCTTTTAAGTTACTTTCTCTAATCTCGTGGTATTTGACTGTGTACCAGTTAATAGTCTTTGAACCTACGTCAGTGAATGTTATGCCCGAAAACATATAATAAAATATAATAAATATATATATATTATATATATAATAATATATATAATTATATATATATATTATGTATCAAAACGAACAAGAAACAAAAGACAAAAATTCAAAAACATACAAGAAACAAAGGACAAAAGATGAAGACAAAAAATTAATAAATTGAAAAATATAATGGTGAGCCGCTCTTCAGGAAGGGAAGCCTGTCTATGATATTAATAAGTGCTTTTTTCTGCTAACGACATACGAAAAAACGTAAAAATTTTGTCGCTGTCCCCTCAAAAAGCACAAGTGAATTAAAAATGGAAAAATTATATATAATAATATATGTAATAATCTCACTTAATTTTATTTCAAATTCTAATATTATATATTTTAAAATCTTAATGTATTCCAAAATCACTTTTCTAAAACTCCAGTTTCGTTCTTTTCCCGCACTGGAGGTATATTAAATCTCTCGTTTTGGCATATTTATTACTAAAAGAATATTTTAATCGCTTTCACGTGCCCACCACTCTCCTATATTTTACTTAAATAGTTTCATAATTAAATAAGTAGTTATTTGCTCGGCCTGTTTATTTCAATGTCTACAACCACGAAAATCATTATATATATATATAATTCTATATTTTAAAATCAAATACATTGGTTTTAATCTTAATACAAATAAAATTTGGGAATAGTAAAATTTTCCATGTTTATAAGCTGTCTACTTTTTTAAAAGTACCCGACAGGCTGATTTGACCCGAAAAGATGAGTTTTTTACAGTCAACTTAAGGTTAAATTTTTAACAAAATCAAATAACTTTGATATTTGTTTCGTTTTCTTCAACTAAAAACTTCTGTTGTTTGAAATAAAATTTTGAATGAAGCAATCGATGAATAAAAGTCGAGGACTCTCTTCTTCCTTTCCCTTTCGTCTTTCCTTTCCCTTTCTTCTTTCCTTACCAGTACGACTTTTTTTAAATATATTTCTACGCATTTTGCGTTTCAGCCATTCGCTTCTACAAAAGCACTGCTGTTGTTTAACCGTAACAACATTAGTCGGCACCTGGGAAACAAGGTTAGAAAATCTGTGCAGTTTTTTCCCCCATATTATTGCGTGTTTGCTTCTCGTTTCGTATATTTGACGAATTCTAATCCTTAATAGATTTTGCCGACTTCTCCAGCAGATGAAAGGCAACTCAGTTGTTTCTCCTGTAATTTCCAAGCCATCCATAGAGCCGTGAGTTATTCGATTTCGGAAAGGGGAGGAAAAGTTTGTCTCTTGAACGAAAAGGGCATAAATTTGATTACCGAAATGTTGGTATTTTCGGAACACTCTTTGAAATTTCCGAAAACAAGGTTATTTACTGGAAAGTCTGTTTCTGTATATCCCGCTTTTTCCTTACACTCGGAAAAGTGTAAAAATTGTGAAGTAAAGGTTGGTTCAAGAACTTTGATGGAAAGTGTTTTTTGGTACCGTTAGTGGCGAGTTATTTTATATATTAAGTTTTAAAATACGTTTTTCACAAAAATATATATCATAAAATTAAGATTTGGTTAATGATATGACAAATTTCATTTATCATTATACCTGATGCGTGAAATATCTTTTTGTGTATCACCTCATTTTAATCCTCCAATTAGAATTATTAATGGAATCAGTCGCAGCATGAAAGTAACCGTTCATGTCATCTAACTGCAAGATGTACAGTGGATTTAAAAATTCAAAGAAACCAGTACATTTGTCACAGGAGAATGAATTGACCCCGTTCTCATTATTTTTCTCTTGAATGGTTCTCCCTTTAGTTCTATTTTTCATTTATGCATTAAAATAATCTTTTTGACGTGAAAACGTCTTTCCGCTCGTTACAGTGATAGTCGGTCGAACTTTCTTCTGTGAAAAAATACCGTCAGATTTGAATCGCTAATAACTACGATATTAATAATGCGAAAAGAATGGTTGACCCCACAACGGATAGATCATATCTGTATGACTTCGTCGCATAGTATTTGTTTTGCCTGTGACATCATCGTACCAGTGTCGGCGTATGAGCGTGATTGTTATGAATTGGCTTTATGTAAGGTTATGAATAAGTGTAGCGTGGAAACGCGTTTAGCTAGGAGGTTGATTCTAGTGTCATTTTAAAGAGCTAGAGGAGTATTACTAGGACCCAAAGTGAGGCAATAAAAATATATATCAGAATATAAGTAAAAATAGGTATTAAATTGAAAATTTCAAACTCCGCATGTTTTTTTATTATAACATGCAGAGTTTTCTTTCGAATTGTACGAAACTTGCAGAATACTTGACAATACGTAAAAGAAACACTGTATTAAAATTTGAATTCAAAAATTTGAATATTATGGGAAGTATGAGCATTTGTAGTAAATAATGTTTTACTGCGCATAAGCCAACCATCTAAAGCTACTCTAAATAAAACATAAGAAAGGTGCAGTTCGGGCCCGCGCTGTATATTTGTCGTGAAAACTTCGGGATAAAATCATAAAACAAATATTTCGTTTTAATATGTAATTTAATACAATATTTACGCAGAGTAGTATAATGATTTCAGAATAGATGAATCGCAAGTTTATCGCATGTAGCAAGGGTCTGTGGTAGCTTGTGATTTATCTATTCTGTAACCATTATACTACTCTATGTAAATATTGTATTAAAGAGATTGATAATTGAATTAATACGAAACGCTTGTTTTATCATTTCATCTCGACGTTTTCACGAAAAATCTACGGCGTGGACCCGAACTGCGCCTTTCTTATGTTTTTTTGCTGGATATTTGCTGCTACCGTACATTCGAATCTCATAACAAAGATTTGGCGCAATTTGGCCGAACCATGACTCTTGCGCCACTAACCATCACAAACCAAAAAAGACCTCATATCAAAGATTGCATCTTTTGTGTAATTGTGTGCGATAATCAGCTAGGAATAATATTTATTTTTCTTGATGTCTATTTTTCTTTTCAAAGTCTTAGTTAATTTAGTGGTAATTTAATCGTAATTATTAATTTTCTAGTTAATTTATGTAGAATTTTAACACACTGTTAAGCTTCTCTTGCAGTTATTTTTATTCTCTGTTTGTTTCACGAGTTCTAAAAAATAAATTTAGTAAACTTAACTAGAAAAAGAATAAAACGTACTCCCAGCTTGAAAGCCAACATAACTGGAATCGAAAAGTCACATCCCTGTTTACAAGAATAAAATACAGAGAACGAGTGTTTGCCCTTTCTCTACAATTTTGAGGCCGCGGTGGCCTAGTGGTAAGGTCTCGGCTTTGGAGCCAGAGGGTTCCAGGTTCGAGACCCGATTCTACTGAAAATCCGCCGTGTATGGGGCCTGTTGAACGCTAAATCATACGTAGTGGCAAACGTCCTCCCGTTGGTGTGGCTTGGAAGTTTGGAGAGGGGGTGCCAGCTCAGGTGTCATCCTCGTCATCTGACCGTGGTTCAAAATTACGAGGTCCGTCCCAAAATAGTCCTCGTGTTGCTTCAAAACGGGACGTTAATACAACTAAACTAAATTAAACTTCTCTACAATTTTATTATTTATGTTTATTTAACGAGTTCTACAAAATAAATTTAGAAAACGTAACTAAAAGAAGAATAAAACATACTCCCCGCTGGAAAGCCAACATAACTGGAACCGAAAAGTCACATCCCTGTTTACAAGAATAAAATACAGAGAAGGAGTGTTTGCCCTTTCTCTACAATTTTGTTTCCCAGTCGAAATTTTTTGCGTAGAGAAAAACAGATTCCGCATTGTAAGAGCCACATTAACTGAAAGCGGAATCAACGGTCATTGATCAAAATCTGTTGTTCATTGTTTTTTTTTCTGAAAAACACTTGCTAGATAATTTCATGAATAGTCTCTAAGTTCGGAAATCGGGCAAAGACCTTAAAATATTTCTCCGATAAAGAAGTTTTTCACATCTTTAAGGTTCTAATTATTCTTAGCGCAAATTTGTTACATAAACGGTGGAGTTTGTTTATAATTAGATAAACAGAAGTGTGTGTATAAATAGATATGTTATCGTCAAAGTTTGAAATCCGGCATTCTATAGAACGGATAGGCAGTGCATATAATGCCTAAAACTAGCCGGCAATGTATGAAACGATTTATATTTCACACATTTCTTAGGCATTCTATAGAATGCCAAATGACAAACCGGCGAAGTATGAAATAAACCGCCGAGTTGATTATATAAGAAATAAAGTTAAGTGCAATTTAAAATTAAATTATTTGCTTCCTTGATGTAATAAGTAGATTCACAATTTATTTTGTTTTCTTTAATAAGGAAGGCATAAACTTTGATATAAAAACTTTCATTTTGCTTTACGAATTTTGAATAAAATATTTTTTAGTGGTACTCTTTTATTATTTTTTTTAAATAACATTTGTATTTTTGAGGAATGCACGCCTTTTAAATAATAGCCTTATTATGAACTTTTATTCATACTTTGCCTAAATAGCATTTGTCATTCTATAGAATGCCTAGGTATTATATACAATGCCTAGGAAAAGTATATAATCTCATATTTCATACTTTGCCTAAAAACGCCCGGCATTCTATAGAATGCTTAGGTATTCTATAGAATGCCGACATTTCACACATTGCCGGTAACAGATATATCACTAAAGCCGGAAATCATTGATTTTTAATCACGACCCTTTTCGGAAAAATGGCTTCTATGTATTACTGTTCAGCAATGGATTCCGAGACTACCACTTTTGGACGATTTTACACCGGAAAGGGGTGTCAGGCAATGAGTCATACGAGCGCATTTCCCGACTTCTTTGTTAGATCACGCTCAGTAAAATGGGAACATCATCCTTCCATTCTTCACTTTCCCCCTATTTTGATGAAAATAACTCCCCTCGGCGCATGCGCAAAAGCGCGGAGGGTTTCCGAATCCGTTGCTACACGATCTCTGAAATTTGAATTATATTTAACATATTTTTACAACTTTTATTAGGTCATATAGGAATTGTTTCAGATTCTGATGTAATTTATTTTTCGGCTTCTTTAGCTGTATTTCATTAGACGGGCAAGTGTAGATATTTTGGTGTTACTTAAAAGTTAAAAATAATGCCTTTTTATGATTATTCTTCATCCCCTACCCACCCAATTCGTCTTGGGTTTTTACTTATGCATTTTTAAGAACCAATCATAACTACTAGAGTTTATGGTTATTTTTATCACCACTTTCAAATCTACTTCTTGGGATACTTCCCGAAATCTTGTGCATTCCCTCAATAGAATAAGGAAGTGGATAAGTACCCATTTAAGAAAGCCCAGTCATAAATTTTGTAATAAGATACTTCTTTGATGCTTGAGGTTTTCGAAACTCTAAATCTTGTCTGGAGATCTCTTCCGGCATTTTCTACTTAATTTGATATTCTTTTTGATACGAAATTCGGGTTTTACTCGCTTCGAGATTAAGATTAAGGCGTAAAACCATTTGCATGATGGTAGTGAGACAACAAAAAATATTCGCTGGTGTAATTTGCGTATGTTATTTAATGCTTTATACCAATCTGTTATGCATGGATATAATATTAATGGTATTTTTTACTGGGAATGATTTCAAATAGTAAGAATATTTTATTGCGGTGACTACAGATTTTGGAACGCGATAGTCACCCTCAAATCGTGTATTTTTTATTGTACACTTACGCATTTTTAGAGGTTTTATGGCACTATAAAGGAAATGTTAATTCATCTAATTCTCTTCTTGACAAAAGAAAAATCATATACATTTACTCCAATAAACAAGATTGTTGGTATTCGGCTCTTCTGTGAGTGTTTGTAAAATATTGGTTGTAGATCGGAACACTATAAAGGAAATGTTAATTCATCTAATTCTCTTCTTGACAAAAGAAAAATCATATACATTTACTCCAATAAACAGGATTGTTGGTATTCGGCTGTTCTGTGAGTGTATGTAAAATATTGTTTTTAGATCAGGTCGTTAAATTTCGTAGCCTCTCGATATCTTTTAATAAATCAATTAATTTTCGATAATTTCGAAATTAATTTTAATTATAAGCAAAATTACATGTATACTTGTAACTGTTTATGAAGTCAATTTGTCTTGAAATTTTGGGTTTGCAGTTTTCTTCCTTCAACACGCGTCATTTAAACCAAGTGATTGGTTTCGTCTGGCTTTCATAATGATGGATATTTGTTAAAAAAGGCAATTTTTTTCGTCCGTGGTTTATAAAAAAAACTTGAGCACAAAAACGCAATCTTTCATAAATGAGTATCAGTAATCTTAAAAGAGGAGCGCCTTGCATTGTTAAAAAACAATGAGATATAGCTGTGTTTCTTTGAAAGAAGCAATTTTCTAAATGAAGGAATTTTTCTCTCGAGCAATTTTCTTCGCTGGTAATGCTTCATTTCACTATTCAGGTAGTTCCGAAAATTCTTTAAAAAGTTTAAAATCTCCTTAATAGCTCCTCGAAATTAGCTGCTACCCGTTTCTAAAGAAACGTATTTGTTAATAAATAACTATCGATTTGCCATCTTGTTTTTCTAATTTTCGAGACGTAAGAATTTCAATTACAGTTTTCGTTTTTATTTAACTCTAGTACTGTCGTGAAGATGTTTTGTCAATCTATGGCTTTTAAAGCAGCTTTTATATATATATATAAAGATTTTTTTAATGAAAAACCCTGTTCGTATTTTTTGATTTTTTTAATAGAAATCGCTGTTCGTATTTTTGATTTTTTATAAATATATTCTGTTCGCATTTTATATTGGAATCTTCAATTTTTGATTCGATTCTTTCAATTTGTGTCAAATATTATAGAATAGCCGATAAATTGTGCTTTAATTGAGCTAATCTGGGTTTTAATCGAAATGGAAGGAACCTTCTGTTAGTCAAAAGTTACAGTAATCGAGTTGCTATTTTGTACGCATTTGAAACGTATTTGTTAATAACTATCGATTTGCCATCTTGTTTTACTAATTTTCCAGACGTAAGAATTTCAATTACAGTTTTCGTTTTCATTTAAATCTAATACTGTCGTGAAAATGTTTTGTCAATCAATGGCTTTTAAAGCAGCGTTTATAGATATAATTTTTTTTGTAAATAGAAAATCCTGTTCGTATTTTTTGATTTTTTTAATAGAAATCGCTGTTCGTATTTTATATTGAAATCTGCAATTTTTGATCCGATTCCTTTAATTTGTGTCAAATATTGTTGAATCGCCGATAAATTGTGCTTTAATTGAGCTAATCTGGATTTGAATCGAAATGTTACTCGAAAACCTTCTGTTATTCAAAAGTTACAGTAATCGAGTTGCTATTTGTATCCATTAATTAATTTTTAAATTTTTTATGTGTTTATGCGGTGAATGATTTTTAAAATTTTTTTCTTTCATTGTAATTAAAAATACATTTATTTTGCGTATTATCGGGATTTCCTTTAACGGACATTTCCCTGTTTGAAACTTGGTTTTCAAAATTGCCACCATAACAAAAATTATTTTTGAAACCTTAATTTCTTTTAACATGTAAACTAAGATATTACCGTGGTTTTCATCTCTTAACACAAATAACCACTTGTCATTTTTTCCCTCCACAATCGTCTACTGGCAGTTAAAAGATGTAAAGAAATGTAAGAGTAACCATTTTCATTCAATTCTGACTTCTACTTAAGCTGTGCTTGAGGAGTTGTATATCACATTTATTTGGTATCCGAACTAGCTGCAGAAAAGTCCGTTCTGTCATCTGTGCAAGTGATAAGTTCATCGCCGGTAGTGAGTGATTTGCAACGTCGTTACCAAGTGATCACAAACCTTATAATCTGTTGGTCATCTGTGATGATATACTTTATTATTTTAGTTGTATACTCTTTGATATTTTTTCTGTGAGAAAAAAAATTCTTAAACAGTTCATTCTTTGTTGAAACACTCCAAATACTTAAGTTAATTGATGATCGAATGATTATCGCCGAGAAAAGGTTTATTGAAACTTAGAACATTCTCATAGCATTTAAGAATGAAGTATGAACGTTCAACTTTGTACTTCTGTCTTGGTAAGATATCAGCTAAATAAATGTTTTGGGATCTCTTCACTGTGTAGTCATATATAAAATTTCATCCTTATTTTGATATTTTTAGATATTTAAGATTGAGTTCAAATAACCGATGCTGTTTATATTATTTACCTAATCTATAAACGTTGTGCATGTTTATTTGTTCATTTAAAGAATATATAATTGTTTAAATTTAAGTAAATGAACGCAGTCTAATAAATTTCCAATACTTTTAGTTTCATTAAAAAATTTTATAATTTGTAAACGCTTGTTAATTTTTATTTTTCTTATGAAAAAGGGAATTGTTGATAAAATCGTGGAATCAAGGCTATTCCCATTTGGTGTGTTTTTCCGTCGTAAAAGCAAACTGATGACTGTTCTACTGCTAGTAGGTTTTATCAAACCTTAGGATGATAAAATAGATAATTTTAGATAAAACTAATTTGTTATAAATATCTATTCAATTACTTAAATTTCATGATTGAAATTAATTTTGTTTAATAACTCGTTTGAAAAAAATTACTGTAAGAAAGCCATTAATGTGCACATGTGCAATTAGAAGTAAAATGTTTTTCAACTCTTCGCGGTATGTTTATCAGTGTTTATGCAACTGATATTGTCATCTGCTTCTCCACTTGTACATAGTTTATGGAGTGAAAGTTTTTCTTACATGTGTGCACTTAAAAGTTTTAGATTGAAGAATAAATATGTGCCAATCTATAGCAATATTATATAAATTATACTATTCATTTCATTTGTATGTTCTGTTTAGTTTCCACTTTTTCTCGATTCAGAAATTAACATCACTTGTTTTGGATTCACATTTTATTCCATTTTCATTCATCTTCCTTTGAGAAAATGCGAAATTGCTTACAATTCCCTGCATAATTCGACAAATTTAGATTTATAATTTTCCTGGCACCTTTCTGACGAGTTTGTAAGTCTTTCAACTAATTTTAGGGAAATTTCCTGCGAGCTCTTTATTGCCAATCATTGTTGCTTGTATTTTCGCGGCCTAAATGGGATACATATCGGATTTCACTTCGTGGTGTTATTTTAGTAATTCTAGCAACAATTTCACTGAAATATAACCCACTTCAAACAAAAAACCTTACTTCCATCTCGCTTATACGGCAATTATCAGCTGGGTTTGATCTGCTCTTTGAAGAGAAGCATTTCTTAAAAATTATTATCCCGTAATCTGATGCGTCATACCTTTGTGTCCCTCTAATTAAGCTTGTAATGGTGCCACTCACTGTCACTTGTTAAAGAATGACGGCGAAAACGAGCACACTCTAAGCTGTTCTTTATGGCTCGGGATATAATTTTCGGAGCTTCATTTTGCGCATCTTTTTAATTAAAAATAAGGCCTTAGAAAGATCCGACGCTTACAAAAAGGCAAGTTTTAAAAATTGGTTACGGTCGTTAAAAAACACGTCCTTTCCGTAACTAATCGTGTGCTGATGTATGGCCCAAAAAGTTGAGGTCTTTTTTTAACACCAGCTCTGTGGCCATTCTGTGATGAAATTGATTAGACGCTTGGAGTCTTCAAGTGTGGATTCATGTGAAATGTGATATGTGCGTATTTTTTTTTCATTTAATTTTTTTTCACGGGCTGTATATCATCGTGGTTAACGAAGCAAATGATGGCAAATGATGTGTTTTTTTATGCTCTCGACCAATCAACGCGCTGTTTCTTTTTATCCGAGATCTCTTAATTTTTAACAGGTTGTCCTATGCAGTTAATCTTTTAGATTTTCAAACAGGATTCTACTATTTCCAGCTTGAGGTTGATGCATAGCAGTTGTTTGTATCGCTTTCAACTATGGCTCGGAGCAGAGACATGAATGAAGTGCATAAAAATCTGAGTTTTTATCTTGATTGGATTTTTCTGTAACTTATATTTTTATCAAATATTTTTTTCGGTTTTAAAGAGTAAGTAATCTGTTCCGTCCGAATTTCAACCGTCATCTCGTATACCTGTAAGAAGTTCCAGAAGAGAAATTGATGCCATCTTTAATTTTAATAAGTTTTTTTCACGATTATTAGATAAAATTTGCCATAATCGTGTTTCAGTTTCCATTTAAAATACTTGAGGACTTCTGCTTGATTACGGGACACCTCGCCCCTGGTCCTGGAGACGAGTCCATTGTGAGGATAGTGCTGAGGGCCCGTGAGATGTTCTCGTACTATATTTCCTTTATATATATATATATATAAATATACACTTTCTCATACATCGATGTTTCCATCCGGAGGGTCACCAAAATGTGCAAGACACTTTAGATGACGTGATTCCATGCTGCCGCAGACTTGGTCGGCTCTAAATTCTAACAGAAATTGACAAGCAAAAAAAAAAAAAAAGAGAGAGAAACAGGACTAAACCTATGGAACGAGGTTATTAACCTTCTGATAAATAGAATGAAGGAGACCTAAATTTTCCTCTCTGTTTAAAATTGTGGACAGATTGTCTTTATCATAAATTAGTTTTTTGCATACTTTTCCGTGAATGGGCAATTCACTACGTATACTTGAGGACTATCGGCGATGAAACTCCTGATTTTTGACGACATGTTAACCAGCCACACCAGCGCAAGGGCATCTGACTTATTACGAAATTTAGTATGTAGCAGCCCTTCATATTCAATAGATGTTGAATGAAATCTAGTCTCAAGCTGCTGTCCTCCAGTAACATATCTGAAATTTGGCTAACCAGGCCACTACCAGTCTTTTTTTGTCTTTCCGTTTCAAACTTTTAATTCATAAACGGTCTGAACTCAATGATATGAATTGATTTTCTGTGTTTCTAGCGCAAGATGCAAACAATTCACATCAGGGAGGAGGGTCCATCTTTTTAATTAGTCGTTTCATGATGCTTCATAATGCTGAGAATTGTAACAGGTGCTTTTTGGCGTTTTAAGAATTAACTACGGGAATCATGTCAGCAGATGAATCTAGAAGGTTGCTGAATATGATAATTAGAATTTATTGGTTTCAGCAGAATTTGCATAATTATACCCAGGGACTGATTGGAGCTGATTTGAATTGTTTAATCAAGCAGTAAAAATAGATACAATTTTAAATGAAAGTAAAAAAACACTATGAACTCTCTGAAACAGTGGCGAATTCAAGGGGGGGCTATCGGGCTACAGCCCTCCCCCCAGAGCCAAGCCAGAATTCTTGATTTTATTTAACATCATTACAACTGTTTTTTCTTAATTTCTGTCTTTAAAAAATAAGAAGAACGTTTCAACATTGCTTTCTAGCTTGACAGGCTCGAAAATTTTCCTACTTTTCTAGTCATTCCACTTGTACTTGTAGCTTTGACGCGGTCGAAGACATTTTTTGGCTAGTTATTTCATTGTAATTTTTATTAAATATCGGAAGTATTGTATTGTTCTTTATGATTCTTATTGTCAGGTGAGTAAAATCTGTAAAGTTAAAGAGTTTTGGTTTACTTCAGCCTTGAAGTTTGACATTCATCACGACGATACAAAGTTTTCATGACCTCAGCCCCGCCCCCGCCCCCAAACCGGAATCCTAGATTTGCCACTGCTCTGAAACCATATTTCTTATTCGTTACTTTTTTAAAT
Source organism: Araneus ventricosus (assembly GCA_013235015.1). NCBI lineage: Eukaryota > Metazoa > Arthropoda > Arachnida > Araneae > Araneidae > Araneus > Araneus ventricosus. The sequence continues at coordinate 4,626,774 of BGPR01000001.1, forward strand.
CTTATATTAAGGTAATAAATAACATCACTGCAAATCAATTTTTCATTTAGAGTGAGTGAACCGTTCATATGAGCTACATTAGCTAGATTCTCTTTTCTTAAGATTTTCTTTAATTTAAATGAATAATTTTATAATGTTTCAGTTTTTCCCACAAGCACTGAAATATATTTTTAGCTAAATTTTATTTAGTAACTTTAAGAGAAATATCATTACTTAATAGTTTGCATTGTTTTGCACACTACTTCACAATTTCGTGCACAAATGTTGGGCATTCTCTTGTGTAGTGATTAACGAATGAAAGGGATGCAATTAACATCCTACACATTCAGACACTTAAAATGGACGTCCATTCCAATTCTAACGCATAGAATAAACATCGAGTTTTAAGTGCTGCAAGTTTTCAGAGAAAACTATTTATTAGATGACCACAACTGTTTGCAGGCCCGCTCGTATTGAAGACTGAGTAAATATTTCATTGGGATGTTTGATATATTTGGAATGTTTGTGTATTTATTTGCATATGAAATTGTGTAGCAGACCCGTGTAGAAAATAATTAAATTACGCAATAGTTGTGCTGCTCTGTGAGGATTGATTATGGCATTTACTTATTCATGAATGGATAATTATTGAAATTATGTGATAATATCAGCAGCACTAGGGGAGTTTCAAAAAATATTGTTAACTTTGAGCTTTGTACCAAGCAGTACAATTCATTACACAACACTGTTACTTATTCTTTTTATATATTGTGATTATTGTACAATGTTGTAAAAATATTGCAGAATATTGCACAATATCTTAGTGTAGAGGTCATATAAATTATTCTTCAGTAAATTGTCGCGGACATAATATAAACCTCATGTAGCGGTGTCTGCTGTATTTAAAAGATATTTATACGTATCTTAATGGAAAATATAAGTTTAAATTTTAAACTAAATATATAAAAAAAGAAAATAGTAGATTTCCTCGAATTCCATCGAACTCCGATGATTTAGGTGAGGTGACTCTGTGAGGATTGATTATGGCATTTACTTATTCATGAACGGATAATTATTGAAATTATGTGATAATATCAGTAGAACTAGGGAGTTTCAAAAAATATTGCTAACTTTGAGCTTTGTACCAAGCAGTACAATTCATTACACAACACTGTTACTTATTATTTTTACGTATTGTGATTATTGTACAATATTGTAAAATATTACACAATACTGCACAATATCTTTGTATAGAGGTCATATAAATTATTCTTCAGTAAATTGTCGCGGACTTAATATAAACCCCATGTAGCGGTGTCTGCTGTATTTAAAAGATATCATTTACGCGTATCTTAATGGAAAATATAAGTTTAAATTTTAAAGAAAATATATAAAAAAGAAAATATTAGATTTCCTCGAACTCCGGTGATTAAGGTGAGGTGACTCTGTGAGGATTGATTATGGCATTTACTTATTCATGAACGGATAATTATTGAAATTATGTGATAATATCAGTAGAATTAGGGGAGTTTCAAAAAATATTACCAACTTTGAGCTTTGTACCAAGCAGTACAATTAATTACACAACACTGTTACTTATTCTTTTTATATATTGGTTATTGTACAATATTGTAAAAATATTATTGCACAATATCTTAGTATAGAGGTCATATAAATTATTCTTCAGTAAATTGTCGCGGACTTAATATAAACCCCATGTAACGGTGTCTACTGTATTTAAAAGATATCATTTATAGGTATCTTAATGGAAAATATAAGTTTAAATTTTAAGGAAAATATATAAAAAAGAAAATATTAGATTTCCTCGAATTCCATCGAACTCCGGTGATTCAGCTTACTTTTCTCAGCCATTTACATTTTCTTTTCTAAAGTACTTAAGAAAATTCCTTTTCTTGGAAGTTCATTTTTCTCGTAAAAGGTTCTTTAAAGCGGGACCCATTTTACATTTTCTTAAGTAGTATAATCTAGTTTTCTGTCAATTACGGTAACTATTTCACTTGGATAAATCGGGAAGCTGTACTAGCTCAACTAGATAGCTTAAGTTATGCATATTATCTGATTAGTAATATCAGGGATTCTGTTTCCAGCAAAAATATTCATTTTTCTTTTCGAAATATTTTATTTTTTCGTCAATAAACTACATAAACAGGCATAAACTACAAATCGCTCTCATTTTCGTTTCTCCACTTATTGAGTTGTCAATACCTTATTCTTTTGTCTCGATACACTTATTTTAAAAGTGGTGCGATCTGAAGAAATTTCGAATGCGTGCCATAATTCATATCGAGCCATTAGCATCTGCAAAAGCTTTTCGGTTTTAGCCTAGTTTTAATCGTGCTTATGAATCAATTTTGTATTCATGAATAATTTTGTTCATTTTTATTTTCTCGTATACGAAGTATGCAAAGAGAAAGTATTGTAATCGTCAAAAAAATTCAAACTCGAGATTTTGACGAGCCTCCACGTTTTAGACCTCCCTGAGTCCGAAAAACGCAATTTTGGAATTATGTCTGTCTGCGAACACGATAAATCGAAAGCTCTTAGAGCTACGGGGATGAAATTTGGTATGTGATCTTTACACATAATTTGTATGTTTCCATCAAATTTTCGACAAAATCCGTCTACGGAAAGTCTATCTGTTCGTGTTCATGTGAACACGATAACTCAAAAACTTGAATAGCTAGATGATTAAATTTGGTACACAGTTTTATCATTATGAATGTAGGTCCGTGTCAAATTTTGGACCAAATCCGTCGAAGGGTTGATGGTCTGTCGGACTGTATAATCGCATACTTGTAAAAATTATATCTTCGAAACCTTTTGGCTTAGATAAATAAAAATTGGTATGACGGTTGCTAACATTAATTATAGATCTGTGCCAAAATTTCGGTCCAATCGGTTAAAAAAATGTTGTTCAATTTCTAATCCGATTCTCCATACGCATGCGGACTGGAAGCAATCTCTGTGCACGTGGAAGGATTAGGTCACTTTGTCCTTGAGCCGGCAAGAGTGGAAGTGTGTGATGCATGCGTTTTATTCGGTACACGTCTCTTTGAATTTGATTCTTTACCTAAATATTTTACAATCACTATAAACTACAATGAAAAACCTTCCGATAGAGTCATTGGATTCTCGGTTGCAGTAGGTTCGAATTTTATTATCCACGCGGGGGGGGGGGGCCAAACAGCACCTTTTTGGAGAAGTATGCGAGAAAGTTTAGGGGTGACCACTCCTGCTGGTTTGTGTTGGTACATCACAAATTTTTTTATAATTTTAAAAATCATCACTTCTTAAATATATTGTCATAATAAAAATGATAATTAAACAAATTCGCATTCATTTAATGTTTTAAACTTGATAATATTTAATTTTATATCACGATTCTAGTTCAATGTTTCACGTTAAAATTAGAGGAGTAAAATCAAGGTAGCACCAGGCACGCAATTTTAAAAGAAAATGTATACAATTACCTTATTCTTTATTGTTATGGTAAGAAATGATTTTTTTTTTGGCCCATAATCCAAAGTCTCAAAGGTTAAAGGTTGGCACAGTTATGCTTCTTAAATCATTTAAGTCAGATTGTCATTTATTATCAACTAAGCTCTAATTTTAATGTTCAGTTTGTTTTGACTATCTAATGATTCCTTTCAAGAGCTAGCCAATCTGTGTTGCTCCGTCTTAATTATTCTGTTTTATCAGTTTTGGGGATTTAATCGCGTTTGTGATTCGAAAAATTTAATCGCAATCAAAATATTTATGCGTTTGACAATTTAACTAAGAAATCTTAATGCATTCATTAGTGCAATAAATATATTAGTTTCTTTTATTTACTCCGAGGTATTCATTTCCTATATTTAAATATCCAAAAATATTTCTCCCGCCCTTTCTAGATACTTTAATTTCCTCGTTAGGAAAATAAATAAAAATAATTAATAAAGGGAATTATAAATGTGGAAGAGTAAAAAATAATAGCAGATAACGACAAGAAGTAAAAATCTGGTGAATGACTTCATCAGAGGCCAGACATCCATGCAGATTCAAAAATGGAATAGGTTTCCTGTAGAGGAAAAAGACTTTAAGGTCTGAAATTATTTAATATCCTCTTATGGCCTGAACCTACTCCGGGATGTAATGGAAAGGAAAAATATTTATCCACAAAGGAGGAGGAAACCTTTCAATGAGCGGTAAGTTTTATGTACAAATGGAAGTTGGAGAAAATGTCTATTCCAGTGTCGAACTGGAGTGAATTTTTTTTTCAATCAGCCATCTGGAATCCAATGAACAATAATAGGCCGGAAAAATTGAATTCTAGTTATCGGCATTGCCTCAATTCTGATCCATCACTTTTTGGTGCCCGGCCCCTTTGTCACGTTTGTGAGCAGATGCACCTCTGGGAATCTGCTCGTCGTTTCTACCAATTCCTGTTGGTGGGACTTTTTTCCTCCGCCAAGTTCTATTACGAAGTCGCCGTAAGTGGCTGCACCCGAGCAGTATTCGTGACATCTCTTGCACCTCCGACGTGACGCATTAGATTGTCACTTTCTGACACCTCGACGGGATAATTGGAAAACACAGCCGGTTCGCCCCCCCGGGGATTTCTCCCCTTCATGTTTTTTGATGGCGTCTTTCTCTCCCTTTTCTCATTCATCGCTTTCTTTGCAGTGGCAAGGTTTTTTACCTCTTTATTAAATGGATGAATCTTCTTACTTTCTCGTATACGAAAAGTTTAGTTTGGTTATATTAACGTGGACACTGTGAGTTCGCGGAGGAGAGGCTGCCGTATAAGCAGGCTCTCGTCAACCCGATGGCACAATAACGGTGGTGTGGCTCTTTGGGCCCACTTCCGAAGACGGGTCGTACCCCGGTAAAATGGGGGGTTGCTGCATGAGCCGCTCGTAATGGGGGCTATTATGCAGGAACCACAGTGCCCGACTATCTGTTGCGGCGGCCGGTCTTTCAGTTGTTTACCCGGATGCTTAGGCAGGGCGGGGTGATGCTCTTTGGTCTATATTAACGTCCCGTTTTGAAGCAACACGAGGGCTATTTTGGGACGGACCTCGTAATTTTGAACCGCGGTCAGATGACGAGGACGACCCTCCCCCTCTCCAAACTTCCACGCCACACCAGCGGGAGGACGTTTGGCCACTACGTGTGATTTAACGTGCAACTGACCCCATACGCGGTGGGTTTTCAGTGGAATCGGGTTTCGAGCCTGGAACCCTCCGGCCCCAGAGCCGAGACCCTACCACTAGGCCATCGCGGCCCAAGTATACAAAGAGAAAGTATTGTAATCGTCAAAAAAATTCCAACTCGAGATTTTGACGAATCTCCACGTTTTAGACCTCCCTGAGTCCGAAAAGCACAATTTTGGAATTATGTCTGTCTGCGAACACGATAACTCGAAAGCTATAAGAGCTTCGGGGATGAAATTTGGTATTTGATCTTTACACATAATTTGCAGGTTTCTAACAAATTTTGGACAAAATCCGTCCGCGGGAAGTCTGTCTGCCGCGAACGCTGGACCGCACGTATTTGGTGCTCGGTGTATGACGCGAGGCTATTTCCGTCCTGGCGAGTGTGACCTTCGCGCGCCCTAAAGGAAACTAAGGATTGCATTCTGAGTTTCAGTAGGTTCGAATTTTTATCTACGCGTGGTGAGATAGGATTGCCATAATTGCCAAGCATTTATATGGGGCGGTTTAGGTGCTCAACAAATAAAACATGAATGAAGTTTGTACGTAATAGCCTATTTTATTCTGATAGGCCGCGGTGGCCTAGTGGTAAGGTTTCGGCTTTGGGGCCGGAGGGCTGCAGGTTCGACACCCGATTCCACTGAAGATCCGCTAAACTAAACTTTATTTTGATAAAAAATCAATAAAGTTTAAGAAATTTTATAAAATGAACGCGTAGAATAATAAAAAGATGAGAAGCTAATCCTTTTTAACCCAGTCGTACTTTGAAGCTGATTTTACTTTTTTAATTATCATTTTCCTTTTTCATATAATCATAAAAATGGGCGCAGGTCATTTTAAAATTATGATGACTCAGAGTTTAGGAAGCAAACGGGACAAATAGTATACGGGACGTATAGCAACCCTAGTTAGAGGGGAAATGACACCTTTTTGGGAAGTATACGAGAAAGTTTAGGGAAGACTACTCCCGCTAGTTGATTCCGTACTGAATCGTTAATTATCTCGTATTCGCTCGATTCAGTGGCGCTTCTAGTGCGATCAAATAAAACAAGGGGAAGCGAGACGTACTTTATTAATGACCCCACGATTAATAAAAATGCCACGATCGCACTCCGGTTAGTACACGTCTGAAAGTACATATTCATCAATTTATTGTGAAGAAAGACTCTTTTGATGATTGTATAGGAAATCGAATTCATTTTTTATTTTAAAAAATTGTGCTGAACTGCCTGTGTTTACAGTTTTCACCATTATTCTGGTGAATGCAACACATGTCACCCCGATAAATGACCTTAATTTTTTCGTAAATAATTATTCGTGATGTTTCAATTGCCTTGAAATTCGTTTATTAATACAGCAAGTAATGGCTTTATTTTTTATAGATGAGGAATTGTATGCTGTAATTAGTTTATAGAATAATAACTATAAATAAATCCTCCTAATGGTATTTCTGCCTAGATGTTAGAAATAATTCAGATTATTGTATGCCCATCATGCAAATATTAATTTTTGCTGAAATAATTATGTATAATATATCCTCATGTCCACTTACGCTGGCATAAATTTCGTTCAGTGGTAAGAAAGGATATGCTTAGTTATATTATCGTGTCATTTTGAAGCCACGGAAGGGCTATTTTTAAAGGACCTCCTATTTTTGAAACATTGTCGGATGACGAGGACTACACTTTATTTGACCCCGACGTGCACCAGACCGGTATACATGGCTGTCAATCAACCAACGGGCCCCACATAAAGGATAATTTTCGAAAAATAAAGAAAGCTGTAATATAATAACGTCTTTTCCCCAATTACACTCTTCATTTTCATAATCCATTCTATATTTCGTGTGAAAATATACTTAGTTCTTAATCGGGCAGTGCGGAGATAAATATTCCAAAAATGTTCTTTATTAAAAATATTTAACGATATTTTTTTAATTAATGTTCTGACGTAGCAAGACTTTTGCTTAACTTAATACTTTCAACTTAATGAAATTGAGCTTGACACTGCCTTAAACGAACACGCTTCTTTAGAATTAATTCCTTTTTATTTTTTAATCTTAAGTAGGCGCTTATGCTTTTATAAAGAACACTATTTTCCAACCTTAGATAAAATAAAATTCCGTGTTCTTACTCAGTTTCTAGGGTTTCTGACGAGATGTTGGGCAGCTTCTTTTTATAATTGCAAGCTGGTAGACTCGAGTTCTTGTTACATTATTAATGGAAATTTATGTTTTTTAGACAGGCAGAGAAAAAAATGCTTATAAATATTTTTTCTATTTATTTTTCATTGTACCTAACATCTTCTTTTTGGGTAAAGGAAAGATAAGACGTGCAGTGGGATGAATTTCTTCTTGGAGAAGAAGATATCAGTACAAATAAAAGATTTGAGGCGAATTAATCCGGGAAAAGATTGCTTTGGTGTGTTTTTTGCTTCTTGCTACGGATGTATCGGTATTTCCGCGTCAGATTTATTACGTTTAATTGTATATGGCATTTACTTGCCGAATTGCACTTTAATCATAATTTAGATTTGAGGGGGGTTAGAATATTTATATAAATTAGAAATTTTATTTGACTTTTCATTTTCTTTGTGGTTTTTATTTCTTCTCCCTCGAAAATGCTGGCAAATAAACAAAGAGGAGGAAAAAACACTTTATTTTTCTTCTTTAAAATCATTAGTTTTCTTATCACTGTAGATCTGAAATTAATCTCTAAAATAACGAATTTTTATTTTACTGGTTTCGTTCCCGGATTCAAACTACATAAAATATATCTAGCGATTTGTTTTCTTTATAAATGTTGAATAACAAATCAGTCACTGAACGCGTAAAGGAATCCGAAATCCACTGGCGCAAGATGTTTAAGTATACTTCTAGATTATTATTCGCTGTTTCAGAAACTTTATATGGTCAAAAATTATTTAAATGGCTTACATAACGAAGTGATCCTGTCTATTGGGTAATTTTTTTTCCTAACCACTGATATTTAAAACATTTATTCTAATTAGAATAGTTTTCTGTGTGTGTGGTAATTTAATATCTCCCTCCTTTCCCAGCTGATTCATGTACAACTTTCTTGAATTTATTTATGTATTATTTGTCGCATTAATGCTGAAAGATTTTATTGATGCATGTTCATACTTTAAATATTTTCCTTTCTTTATTTCAAAGAATTCAGCTTTTAAATTTTACGACTATTTCAGCACTGTGAAATTGAATTTTCTAAAATCACCACTGTTACTAGTTGAATTAGTTCGGGTGTTACATTGAGATGCTCTTCCTTTTATATATTCTTTTTTGTGAAGGCTATTTTAATTTGAATTGGATTAAAATTGACCGATTGATTGATTTATTCACCGAAATGTAGAAGCTTTCGAAAGAAGAAGCTTTTTAAAGCAAAATTATATTCGAAAATATGGTTATGATCAAAAAACCAATTATAATTTTTTCCCTAATTTTCGGGGTTTCGTTATAGAACAGAACACCACTTCATACCCCTGCGACTATAACCTTTTGGTTATTTAAACAGTGTGGTGGACATGAAGCGGAAGAGACAATCGAAGACTCTTCTTAACTGTCTAGCAAATAATGACGAAGGCAGAGAGATGGAAAAGGTTACAAAAATACAAGTCTGTTAATATACAAGAAACTAAGCGGAGTATCATATAAAACCATATACAATCAAAAACTGTAAAAACGAAAGAAATATGAGTTTTGAAGTGTACAATATCAACAAACAAAAGAGAAAAAAACTAATCAATTAAAGAAGTCCACAAAAACAAACTAAAATGCGAGTGTTAAAGCACATGTGTGTCTGTTCTGTTGATTGTTCTTTCCTCCATAAAGTGGAAGTTCTTCTGTGTGGAAGCGTTTTTCGTTATAGCGAAAAACTCTTCTTTCACTTTGAAAAATGAAATCTTCAGAGTTATATTAAGTTATGGTTGATTTGGAAAGTATGCAGCGCACGTTTTCATAGCTAAATTATAATAAACTTTTGTATTTCTTGGAAACTCTCTTAATTTTGCTGTCCTTTGATTGTTGACTGAGTTGTGGTTTTTAAACGTTACAAACTCCGTAGGTAACTCATAAATTCGAATTTGAATTGTGTGAGATTTGATTTTAAACTTACGTAGAACTGATATTTGTTTTCTTAAATTGCGCATTCCATGAAAAGAATTCCTTTCAGTTCTTAGAGGCATCGGTATTTATTCTTTATGGAAAAGGAAACAATCTTTCCCTCGAAGATGAAATGAACATCGTTATGATTCTATATCTATGTTTATTACATTGGTGCGTTAGGTAATGGTATTTTGATCTTTTTCCTATACTATCCTTTGTTAGAATTGTAGATGTTCTATTTTGTTCCTTATTCACACACTGTTCATCCTGCGAATCCCAACGTTTTATGACATCTGTAGCCAGCACAAGAATTTTCCCATCTATATCCCTTTCGCGCAAAAAGAGTAAGCAATCGATACTTAGCTTCTGATTATTCATGCATTTCCTACAGTAAATGTTTTTAACTGCAAATCAAATGAAGTCCGTTACTTTTTTTTATTCCGTGAGGAATTTCTTAGTTTGTAATTTAAGGAATCTGAAATCAAGAGCTAAATTCTTTTCTTCCTATTTTGATGTCGAACAGAACTGACAACTAGACGGTCAAACAGATGTGTCAAACCTTGGCAAACTGCCAGAAAATGGAATAATCAAAGTGAAGATTGGAAGAAACTCAATTATTTGTTACAAGTACTCAAAAGATTTGTTACAGAAGGAAAAGAGATGCAAGCAGACTACGACATATGCTTTGTTGTGACACTTTTTTTTCGAGTAAAAAAGAACCAAAAGCCTCATGTCAATACTTCAAAAATGGAACTAATTCGGAGATTTATTCTGAAACATTTTTCAAGAAATAGGAACTTAATAGTGAATGAAAATATAGTCACGTTTCTGTATTAAAGTTTGTTTCTCATTTGCGTGAAAAAATCCATCCCGTCTTGATACTTAAGATTTCGAATTTCAAACAGGTTCAAGTACCAAATTGTTTGTGTTCCTACGAAAATCTTTTGCTGAGACTCTTCAAACGATTGAGTCAGCTTACAGTGAAACAGCACAGAGTCGAACTAGAATTTATGAGTGGCATCAACGGTTCAAAAAGTGTCGACAGAGTATCAAAAGTGATGAGAGGTCAGAGCGAACACCAGTATACACAACGGATGAATAAATCACCAATGTCCAAGAAACTGTGAAAAATGTCCCTGAAATATCCTCCAAAACTGTTTCTGAGATTGCAGAATTTGTTGCATTAAATGCCTGTGTGGTTCGGCGAGACGTGAGCGACGAGATCTTTGGTAGGTCAAGTTGTGGATGCTCCATCTCCTTAATGCGCGGGCTCACAGATCTGTCCTCGTATTATATTCCCTGTCAAAACATCATTATCCGGTAATTTCCACAGCCATCTTATTCCCCTGATCTCGCACCGTGTGACTTTTTCCTTGGATGAAGAATTTGCGTAAGGGGCAACAATTATCACGCTCCGCTGAAGTGCAACGACGAAGGTACTGGATGATGATGCAAAATGAAGCTTCCAATCCGCATTTACATCCTTACATAAAAGGTGCAAAACCTCATAGTTGCAAAAGGTAGTTATTTCGAAACAAACGCCAAGTAAACAGTTTCTATTCAATCTTTTGAACATAGTAGTACATAAGTAACGAGATGGGTGTTTATTGAGTGCAAATTTACTTGTACAGTTACTGTAATAAATTCCTAATGGTCAGTGGCAATAAATAGTACAGTTAGGCATGAATTATTTTTTTAACCTTCTTTGTTTCGGATTTGGATCTTTTACTGTTGCTGTCCCTAATAATTTAGATTATCAGGGATAACATAGTAATAATTCTTAATATCACCAGTACCCCTGGCATTTAGTTTGTTAGTCATACTAATCACTAATTTTTTTCTCTCGTCTCCTTTTGTTTTTAGCTTTAATTATATTTCCTTTCAAAATATACCATGACTTCTACCGAATGTGTATTTTTTTATATATAAGTCGGACCTCTATTTAACGAACCTCTATTTTGCGAATTTCTTCGTAAAATAACCTCCAAATAGCGAAGTGCATTCTCTATTTAACGAACTTTTTCTTGTGATCCAATATTTTTTTTCTCCCTATTTCTCAAAATATTTCTAAACATTTCAAACTTATTCTTTCTTTTAACACATTTTATGGTGGTCAAAGACCTTGAAGCTGGAAAATGTCAAAGCGAAAGTGCTTGAGCATCAAAGAAAAAATTTAATTCTTCATGAGGTGGATAAAGTCGTGAAAAAAAGGATATTGCTTTAAAATTTGGTATTCCTCCAAACAGCTTATCAACCATAATGAAAAAATCGTGATAAGATACAAAATTATGATTCATCGAATTCTTGTTCAAAACGTTTAAAAGCATCTGTCTATGAAGATGTGGGTGAGGCAGTTTTGAAGTGGACAGTGTGAAAAATGAAAACAATACAGCAATGAATTACGATGAAGACGAAGATGGAAATTATCATGATGCAGAAATCAATAAACCTTCGTATGATGAAATGCTAAAATTCATAAATTTTAATATAAAATTATTTTTTTAATTGAAAATACAGTGTATTCCCGGACAATGCTTTGTGTTATTCTTGTTTTCCTTGCAGATTTCTTTTTGATGGATAAAATATATAAAACAAATATATTATTTTACACAATAAAGGTGTGATTAATTACTTTTTAATAATATTTAGTGTTTATGAATTTAAAATCTGTTTTGTGTAGTTTAAAGTATTTTAAAAGGTGAATCTCTAACGAATTTTCCATATAACGAACTTTTTTTCGGGATTTAGCTACTTCGTTAAATAGAGGTCCGACTGTATTTAAAATGAATTTTCTTTTGGTAGTGTTGATTAGGCATTATTAGAGTGTCTAAATTAAATTTCAGATTCATAACCTAATTTATTGATTTATCAAAAAGTAAAATGATACTTATAGGAATCCATTGTTGCATAAATGAAACACCTACGCTTCAAACAGAGGCGCAATTTGATTTTCAATCAAGCCTTGGCACCATTTCCCTTCTCAAAATTACCCTGCCGACATCATTAAATTCTTCTAATTAATTAAACCTTAGTAGCTATGTTATTAAAAGGGAGCGTGGTAATTCTCCGTGCTGTTATCTTGCATACATAATGTCTTTTCACGAAGTGGTTTCGCTTGCTACCGTGTTGTATGTAAAAGATGTGACTGCTTATTATTGGTAATCTATCATTGCAAGACGCATACATTTCTACGTAGGTGTGGTGCATCCGAGGATGTTAGTTATAAGATAATAATCACTAAGTATCGATTTATACATAAAATGCTGCAATTTCTTGACTATAGATGTTCGATACTTTTATCATTGCTTTCTTTTTCGCTAAATATTCCATTTTTTCATCTTTGTTAATATGTTGCTTTTTTAATATTTATTTAACTTGTTTATGATGGATTGCTTTATGATGAATTAACATCTATCATAAGCCTTTTGACAACCTTTCTTTTAAGTATTGTTCCTTATTATTATGCTGTTATCATGTTCTTAACAGAATTGACTCGTTATGGATTACAAATTAACCTTATTATGCAACTATTATTTTGGCTACTGTTATATCTAATATTGTGACTTCCTTTGTATTCCTTATTATTAAATTTTAAAGAAAGATAATAAAAGAATTCTTTAAACTGTAGATTTTCAGTGTTTCTCATCAAGTTTGACTTTAAATTCTAAAATGGGTAGCCTTGCCAATCTTATGTAGGGAAAGTCTCGTCAGTCATTGATATTTTAAGCGTCTTAACTTGTAAAAGCTATATTTCCCTGTATTTCAAAATGTAACTTCTTATAAACTTGCTTAATTCGTTCCCTCCTTCGTATCTTTTGCTTTAGAAACCTTATTTATTATTTTATTTCTCCTAATTCGTCCATCCTCCAGTTTTCAGCGCGTTTTCTCAAACCTTCCCATGAGGCATATCTATTTTTCCCTTCCCCTCCCAGTGGAAGAAATACCCCTCCCCCCTGAAACTTTCACGTGCTTCCCATTCGTTTCTTGTAACACTGTTATATGTATTCTGGCCTTCAGCCGTCATGTATTTCCTTTAGGGCTTAGCTGTGTATTGATTTTTGTACTGGTTGCCACGGCTTTTACCATTGATCACACTATGTCAAGTCTTTTTTTCCCTTCTTCCTTCTCCTGGTGCTTTTTTTTTCTCTTATCCTTATATAGTATATCGAGATGCTTGATGGTGATCGGAAATTCTGGTTTGCAAGTTGAATTGCATTGGCAGACCTGTCAGTGGCCATTCATGTCCAGAAATCGATGATTTTGTAGGTTAAATACATTGATTCCTTTCTTGTTTTTGTCACTAGTTACGTGTTATTTTGAAAAACTGTCTCTTTTTTTTGCGATAGCATGTAAAGAGTTGGAAAAAGTCCTCGTTGGTCCTCTCTCTTTTTTATCTAAATGCATTCAATTTTCCGTTTATATCAGTGTGGAACATTCGTCGGAAGGAGTCAAGTAAATTATTGTTTTTCAATTTCATTTCACTTGTCAAATTCTTTTGACTCGAGTTTTCGTTTTAATACAATTGACTTTTGCAAAATGACAAAAGATGTTTCTTGATAATTGAAAATGATTGATATATCTGCTCCAGTACGAAATGGGTTTCACATTGTTAATTGGACAGATAAAATCAGTGGGGATTCAGTATGCGAGTGTAATGTAACTTGTAAGACTAGCTGACGAATACTGAGAAATTGGAAGTGGCAAATTCATTTTGCTTGCTTTCTTTTTACTCCTGTTTAAATGAAAGGGAACAAAACCAACCAAGGAGAATTAAAAATCTTCTTGCATCTGTCAACTGTGTTTCTTTAAAACCATTTCTCTGGAATGAACTTTCTGCAAGAATCCCCTTGCATGTTCCTCTTCAGATTCCGCCCCTTACTGATTTCCGCTATACTTTGAATATTTCGTGCCTTATTTACGTCAGAGAGCTGGTCGTTGCTTGGAACTGCAGAACCTGATTAGAGGACCTTAATTTCAATCACTCTGTATAGAACCTGATCGAGGAATAATTGAGTGAACTGTCCAAGTTTCTTTCTAAGCTCCGTTTACTGTTAATTACCATGTTTGGGAACTACCATGGGATTTGAATCAATGCCGTTTCAAATGTGTGTGCCCTCATACACGAAGCGAGCCTTCTCGTCCGTCTGACGTCGTAATAACTCACGTCCAATTTGAGACGACCAACAAGTGGTTTAATTGAAACTAGCTTACGTACCGTGCTTTGCTGCGCTGTGACCAAATCGAAATTAGCAGTCAAGCTTTCCGATAAATATCACTTCAGCTCACAGGTTAATTGACCTGGTCTCTCTTGGATCTCATTTGCCATGCCCAGTGGTCAAAGGTAACGAGCTTTAGGCGCATTGCTGCAAATTGAAGTGGAAAGCAGCAGAAAATTACCAGCCGTAATCTTTTATCGGATTCTCAGGTTACTAGACTGTAAAGCAGTTAGCATGCAGCTAATTTGTATGCTTAGTGTGAAAATCACCCTTAATAGAAACGCGCTTTAATACCATGGGACTGTGTAAACGACCTTTGTGCGGTTTGCTGTAAATTTAAACTGCTTTTCGCACTCTTTAACGCCTGAATGAATCCAAGCTATTTTCTCATTGCTGCTGGTTCTTGTAATTACTCCAGGCTTAGGTTGTTGGAATTCCGCTTAGCTCCTGTTCAGACCTAATGATGTGGTCGTCCCTTCCGGTCGGATAATCAAGTACGACATTTTATTCGACATTAAATGAAATAATTACCATTAGAGCTAATCGAGTACGAGTTCTGCTCCAGTAGTTTTTAGTGCTTTAGCATTGAAACGAATTATATGTTAACGATATAATTTTATTAAATGGAACTTTGAAATTTAAAAACTTTTCATTTTTTCTATTGTTTGATTCTTTTATGTTTTTATATTTTATAAGTATTCATTACAAGAAATTAAGAAATGTTCCTTTATATTTCTAGTTACTTATCATTAACAATTTCGCAGCGATTCTACAGTGAGTGAAGAAAAGTGCAAAGTGTTTGGAATTTCATTTTGCTATTGCCAAACATTAAATTTCTTGCTTTAGAGTTATGAATCGATTGATGTTAAAAGGGGACTTCTGACATCTAATATAGAACTGCTATATTGATGTTAAAAGGGTTCTTCTGCGAAGAATCCTTCTTCTAACATCACATGGAAATTTGGATGATGTACCAAAACGTGGCTGTGAATGGTAGAAGCCCCGTTTTCACACCAAAGATGCATTCACCTTCATCAAATTAAAAACGAAGATAAAAATGTCATTTCCGCCTAGAATACAGAAGTCTCCTTTTAACATCAATCGATTCTTATATTCTCAAATTTCATTGTAATTCCTTAAAATTCTAAATTCACAAAAAGACTATTTTGAAGCATATACAGCTTTTATAACTAGATTTTTTTCAAGTTAGTGATAATAAAACATGTTTATAATCTATATAAGTTGTGTTCTATTTTATCAACCACCTATCAGTCTAGATCTGCCAAAAGTCATTCAGTTTTAAGCCGAAGTAAGGTTCAATATTAAGAGATTTTTTTATTATCCTTCGTCAATAGAATATTGCACTTTCAGGAACTATTTTTCAGAAATTCATTCATATTTCTGTAATCGTAATAATCAAGTAGATAAATTGTATATTGTAGATCACAAAATGTAAGATCTGATGGCAATACTTAACTCTGCAGTTATAGATAACTTTTTGCTTTAGTGTGCTTAAATACGCATAGCTTTACTATTGTAGTATATTTAGTGTGCTTAAATACGCATA
>BGPR01000001.1:4642878-4655040 GCA_013235015.1 Araneus ventricosus
TTTAGTGTGCTTAAATACGCATAGCTTTACTATTGTAGTATATTTAGTGTGCTTAAATACGCATAACTTTACTATTGTAATATATTTAGTGTGCTTAAATACGCATAGATTTACTATTGTAGTATGTTAAAAGGATCTTTTCGAAAATAATGGTGCATCATTAGCAGATGTATTCTTCTACATCTATTTTTTTTAAAGTGGAGTTGCGCATTTTATTATCTTTTGTAAGACACTGATTGAAAAATTTAGTTATTCCTGTTATTAAAAGGTATAGTGAATAGTAAGATGAGCATAAATTATGCTATTTTTTCTGTCTTTTTTCGTGTCTGTTTTATTATTGCCATTTCTCTCCACGGAAAATTAAAAACTCTCTCCTAAAAAGCTTCTTTTTCTTCAAATTACGTTCTTCAGAATTAAGAACCGAATAAGTGCATCTCTATACGTGCGTAAGTAAAAGTTTCCGACAAAAATTCAATGAAACCGTCAAATTACAGAGAACACCTCCGCCTTCGATGACAGCAGTTGTTAATTACGTCTTCTTTTCCCTTTTTCTTTCGGGATCATTCATATATTATTACTACAGCTTCTTTTATATCAACTAACTAAAAGCGCTCTGGACAAAATTTATGTTTTGATTTTTTATTAGCTGTTGATTTTCTTTTTCAGATTAAAACTCCCATACCATTCGCCCTTTACAATGGAGACGATGCTTGTTAATATCTAATACTTTTAGTAAATTTTAGTAAGGAAAAAATTACACTGCGATACCCAGTTTCCGTCTATAAGTATAAAAACCCTGTCGCCCTACAGACATGCTCTGATGTGCCTACAGCATATTATAATTTAGGTGTTTTAATGAAAGACATAATATACTTAATTTTTTTACTAATTTAAACGTATAATTTTGAGCGATAAAAGTATGTATTTTGGTTTAAAAATCGATAGGTACTTACAAGAACTTTGAAAGCCTTTTTAAAATCCCTTTGCATTTAACTTTAACTATTGAACACGAACTATTGAAAAAAAATTAGGATAACTGATCATCATTCATTAACCCTATGAGCCCTATCCCGCCTCAAACCGCCCCATTCGACAGAGGCCGGACTCGGGCGGTTTCAGGTGCCTGAGTGAATTGTACGGGAGAAAAGTGTTTCCTTTCTTTGTTGACAATTGATGGCGCAACCGTGGGTGTCGCCCTCCTGGAATTTCTGCAAAGAAAGGGAGCATTCCATTCTGTTTTCGTGAATGAAAATTTACTCCAGTTTTTGAGGCACTGGAATTCTCACTCTAGACGGGTTCAGAGAGTTAACGATGAGGGAATTTGAGATATATTAAACAATCAGAAAATCTTTAACTTACTGAAAGATCACTACAAATGGAGAAAATGTTTGAACTTAAGGTCTCGGTTAGTTGATAGTTATATTAATGTCCCGAAGCAACACGAGGACTATTTTGCGAGCACCTCGTAATTTTGAATTCTGATCAGATGACGTGGACGACACCAAAGCCGGCACCCCCTCTAAAACCTTCCGCATCCCACTTTAGATCTTGGAAAAAATGTATAAATTAAAGAATTACTTAAAGAAGAAAGGAGTCTCAAAAATTTAGAAAATGTGATAGTTATTTTGTGGATTCATCTCATATTGACTGAAATGAAATCCTGTGAAGTGTACAGAAAAGCATTAAAAAATTGCCCAAAGTCCTGTAGAGACAATATTCTGTGGTAGTACTTCAAAGCTTATGCCATTGCTAGCAATCTGACATTCTTCATCATCATGTGTAAATTTTGAATTCACATCATGGATAATCAATGGGTTACTGAGACATGTTTGGTGCTTATCTGTTTTCTGACCTTAATTCAATAAATTTAATTTACGTCAATATATTGTATACGTTTATTTCGAAATGTACTCTATACAACTAGAACTCGTGACTAGAAAGCATGAATTGCCTTGAACAATTCATGCTTTGTGAAGGAAGTTTCCGACGTCTACTCTGATTATATAACCTCTTTTACATGTTATATACATAATTTAATATATTATATAGGAATTTAGTTGCATTATCTTAAATTGAATTGATAAATGCATTTTTGAAACTTTAAAAGCACGTAAACTAAAATATTATATTATATAAGAAGTATTATTTACCTTTCAAAACTATCCGACATCTATGTAGCATAATAATGATCTTGATTATTATAGTGGTTGTAATTGAATTCAAATTTTGAATATTATTAGCATGAACAAAAATTCAAAACAAAGATTCTTTGAAAATCCTGACCTCTATGAAAAATTCTAATTCCTATATATTTCATTTTCTCTTTCGTTTAGCAAAGTATTATTTATCAAATAACTCTATTTTAAATTTTGCATTCATTTAAAATTTTTAATATTTTGCGTAATTGGCGCTCACGAGTTGGATGAATTTTATATTTTCTCTCCAGTTATGGGTTTGTTTTATTTCGAAATGTACATACCTATTTTCACGTTTTACTGCACCAAATTTCTCCCTTTTTAAGCTCTTTAAAGACCAATTTTAAAACTTTATTTCAGCTTCCTGTTTTTGTATTTGTGTGAAATGTGCCTTAGAGTAATTAGTAAGCTGAAAATATTTCTGAGTCCAGATAAAAGAATGACCTTAACGGATTAAATTGTAAATATATTTTTTATTCGAGCAGTGCAAGTTTTTTTTGTTTTATTTGTTTCTCACAATCATTTTTATCTTCGTTTTGTTTCCTTTTTGTTCCATTTTTCTCAGGCAATTCAAGTTATCTTTATCCCTGAAAACCGTTTCATTTTGTTTTCGAAATTTTAAGAGTTTTGTTTGAAGTATTTCGTGACCACTTCTTTTACCTCATAATTCATTATATGTTCTGCTCATTATATGATTATTTTCATGTTATCAAAAGAAATAATGAACATTTTTAACATCCATTATGCTGGGATTAAAAAAACAAGCCAAGTCTAAGATACCAGAAAACGTTTATTCTAAATGTGAAGAACTGTAGGGTCTTTTATTTTCTTTCTATTCACTGGATATTTTTATAAAATGTCTGATGGGC
Organism: Araneus ventricosus; assembly: GCA_013235015.1. Lineage (NCBI taxonomy): Eukaryota > Metazoa > Arthropoda > Arachnida > Araneae > Araneidae > Araneus > Araneus ventricosus. The sequence continues at coordinate 4,645,943 of BGPR01000001.1, forward strand.
TTACAGTGCCTTTCTTACTGCTGTATTTTAACTGTAAACACTTCTTTCTGAGATTCGTTCATAACTAGTGCCGTTTATATATCCTTTCAGCTTTCAAAGGAACGCACTTTCTGTTTCTTTTGAAATTGTATAGTATATTACGCAGTGCATTATGGATTAAATGGTCATTTTTGCTTCGCACATTAACAGTGAATTGTTGTTTAAATATCTTTTCTTGCATTTCCAAGATAGCAACATGTATATCTAAGAAAAAAACTGATACTGGATTTGATTATGCAAATACTTTTTACTTTCTCGTATACGAAGTATACAAAGAGAAAGTATTGTAATCATCAAATAATTCGAACTCGAGATTTTGACGAATCTCCACGTTTTAGAGCTCCCTGAGTCCGAAAAACACAATTTTGGAATTATGTCTGTCTGTCTGTGATCACGATAACTCGAAAACTATTAGAGCTACGGGGATGAAATTTGGTATGTGATCTTTACACATAATTTGTAGGTTTCTATCAAATTTTAGACAAAATCCGTGTACGGGAAGTTTGTCTATCTGTCTGCGGTCATGTGAACACTATAGCTCAAAAACTTGAATAGCTGGATAGATAAAATTTGGTACACAGTTTTATCATCATGAATGTAGGTCCGTATCAAAGTTTGGACCAAATCCGTCGAAGGGTTGATGGTCTGTCAGTCTGTATAATCGCATGCTTGTAAAAATTATATCTCCTAAACTTTTTGCCTTAGATAAATAAAAATTGGTATGACGGTTGCTAACATTAATTCTAGATCTGTGCCCAAATTTCGTTTCAATCGGTTAAAAAAAGGCGTTCAAATTGCATATTCATTTTTTTAAATCCGATTCTCCATGCGTACTGGTAGCAATCTCTGTGCACGACGTCACTTTGTCCTTGAGCCGGCAAGAGTAGAAATCGGTACGCATCTCTTTGAATATGATTCTTCACCTAAATATTTTACAATCGCTATAATCTACAATGAAAAACCTTCTAATAGTCATCGGATTCTGGATTACAGTAGGTTCGAATTTTGTTTTATTCGCCCGGGGGGAGGGAAACTGCACCTTTTTGGGGAAGCGCCCTTTTTTTTATTATATGTTTCACTGTCTAAATCTCCATTGAACCCTTGAAGTGTGAAGGTCTTTACATTTCGCTTAATTGGCAATCAAATTGTCCATTTATTATACCATAACTTCATAGTGTATATGTTACAGTACATTACCATATACTGAGTATTTCTGTTGCATCACACATAAAGATGTCCATTCACTTACACATAGGTTCATGACGCGCATAATATGGAATATTAGTGAGTATTTCTGCTACATCAGATGGCCATGTTCATTAGTTTTCAATTTTTCCATCAGGATTCCTTTGCGTTAATAACGCGCATAATGCAATGCATTATCAAATAGTGAATGTTTCTGTTACTTTATAAACCGATGCAAATTTTAATTAAGTTATCGAGTAACTGTGAAAAAAAGCTTTTGAAACGAGCGGTTTGCGATAAATATACGTACCCTCATTTTTATGTGGTTCCCGTCACCCACTTCATTACAATTAGCTGTGCTAGCCTTGTTATCCAGCCCCCTACTTAACGCAAGCGGCTCTCTCGGCCTGGTTGAACTACTTACTAGATGGATTAGTCCTATTAAAAAGTTTGTTTGGGATATATTCCGCTGAATGCATAGATTTCTATCCAACTGCGCGAGGAGGGCTCGAAAAATAAATGGGCTGAAATTTTGGGTTGTTCGTTTTCGTTGCTCCTGCTTGGTTAAATGGGTTTTAATAATCCTCTTGGGAAACATTGTAAAATATTCACTTCTGGCGAAAATCGATGTCGAAAAATAATTGAACGTGAGGAAAGAGAGAGGAAAAAAGTTGTTTCGAAGTGTCGTTTCTGGTTGGTTCAGCGGATACTGATTTCCGGGTGGTAGAAGTCATTTATCTGCATTATAAGGGTTCGTCGATGGCAATTTATGGCGAGTTTTTTGGACGTTGCCGTAAAACGATATTTTCGCGCGGATCCAGTTTTTTCCCCCCGGAGATGATATGCATCTCATAACATTACTTAAATTTTTATTTTGAAGTTAATTGCAGTAAATGATTTGCTTCAAAGATTCGTTAATATAGGCAGATAAAAATTGGATAAAATGGCATGGTTGATGATAAATTCCCGGGACGAATTTCTGAATTTTGATGCAACTTTTTTTGGCTTGTGCTATAAAATTGTGAATATAAATTTTATTAATAAGGATTTTTGGTATATGTAAAAATATATAACATACGTTTTAATTACATCATGCAAATAAAACAATTGTGTTTGAATGAATGAATTATTGTTTTTTATCGATAGTGACATATTACATATATGATGTTTTTATTTGAGTCAGCTTATTAAAAGAAAGATATTAAAACAAATTAAGGAAAGTTTTAACTGTGATAGAGGTAAAAATACAATAATATTAACAAAAAACGGATGAAGAAGAATCCGATGGATGATTTCATCAGAGGCCGCCATCCATGCAGATTCAAAATTAGAATAGGGTTTCTGTCGAGGAAAAACGACGTTAAGGTCGAAATTAAATTTTCCTCTGAGCCTGAACCTGAACCTATTCTGGAAAAAATTGGAAACAAAATAAGGAAGAAAACATTTATCCACAAAGAAGAAATTCAAAACAGTCTTTTAAACATATTCTGAAAAAAGGGCTTAGAAATCTTGCCTCTCTTTGTTGTGGAATGAAACGACGCTAACAAAAGTAAACTTTGTTTACAGGTGTGCGCATCTATTTCCATCTAGTGAGGGATACACTAACCTAAATAAAACCGGGATAAAAACCTAAGATTTTTTTTTGTTTTCATATAGTTTTTGTTTTTTAGTTTTTTAATTGTTTTAATGCATTTTATAATTTTCTATTTTTATAATTCAAAGAAATTTCCAGGGGATCCTTTACTAGAATGTCAGAAAGTGTGGCATGAGGAAGAATTTTGAATCTGCATGGATGGCGGCCTCTGATGAAATCATCCATCTGAATCTTCTTCCTCCTCTTTCTTTTTCATTCGTTTTCTGTTAATACTATTGTATTTTTACCTCTATCACGGTTGAAACTTTCCTTAATTTGTTTTAATATCTTTGTCTTTGCAATTTTTCCTGGATGATGTTGCGCTTGCGTGCACCAGATAAATTGCTTCTATTATTGTAATTTTGTCTTCATTAGATATATTTTCTATTTTTCTATCCTTATTAAAAGAAGGAAAGAAAACGTATCATAAAATATTAGTTTGATTTATTTAAACTTTGCATTTTTACGAAAATTAGCTTAAATATGAAATACAGTATGTTTTGCACCATTCTTGAAATATTGAATGGTGGTGAAATATTTTTTCGAACATATAACATCGTTAATTTTTCTTTGGAAATGAGTACCGCTCACTCATCACTATTTTCACAACGTATATCATTCTGTGTTTGAACTATTTTACTTATTTGCTGCGTTGACGGCGTAAGTGACATTGCTTCAGCATTGATGAAGTGTTGGTGTAAAAGCAACCATATTCCTTTAATTACGCATTATTTTTTTGTTATCTAAAACAAGAGTTGTAATTGTGCAGACCTGATATGCACATGTGAAAGAACAAATAATCAGAAGCTCAATATTAGTCGAGTGTTTTGGTGCTTGATTCTTGTAATGAACTCGTATTGCATTCTGATCCGAATCTGATTCCCATTCCAGCTTCTTGTGCAGATATATTTTAGCATTAAATGAGATTTAAGCAGTTGCTTAGAGAACTGGCTAGACAGTATTTACTTACTTTCCACGTGAGTTTAAGCACTGCTCAAATGAGATTTAACTATTCCTCTGTCTAAAGATGTATGTTGGTGATCTTCAGTTATAGATGGAGTTCTAATTGTACATTTGTAGCACGTATGGAACTATAAGTAGTGATAGCCGGATATATAGAACGTTGATTTTCTTGTAATTGTCTAGTTTCATGTTATCAAATTTGGTAATATCATTTGACTTCCTGATTTTTTAGAAAATAATTATTCTTATTTATATATACACAAAAGAAACATTCACAATAAAGCAAAAGCAATGAAAATTCAGACCGAAGAAAATGCCAAAAGGGCCAAAGGGGAGAAAAATAAAAGTGTAAACAAAGGGCATAAATTGTATAATATATAAACGAAAGCGCAATTTGCTGCAATTCTAGGAACGTTGTGGAAATTGAACAAAGCCAGCTTTCTGATGAGCGTTCATGCATTTTTACTGCCAATATTCCACCGTATTGTCTTTCTATTTAAAGGTGATTTTGCTACATATATAATATAAATATTAAATGACATATATACAGTGTGTCCACACTTATCATAGTCCAATAGCGAATTTCTAAACCGTTAGAGATAGGCATATAGTTTTAGTTCGAAAAATGTTTTCAATCAAGGGAAGAATTATATTTGACGTTTATTGAGTCGCTAAATATATGTCTGAAAAAGTTACGAATTCTAACTTTTTATACGGTCCCCCGGTCGTATCAGTCATATTTAGTAAAATATTCTTGACACTCTAACATTTTAAACAAAAAAAGTCCCACTCTTCTGCGACTAAAACTGAGCGAGTTATGGCGCTTTGAATTTCATGATTTTTAACCAATCAGCGGCCTCGTCGAGCAAGTGCTGCGCATTGATTGGTGGATCGTCTTCAAGACGGCTATTGAAATGGCGTAAAGTGATCTAAGTCAACGATATTCAAAGGTCCATAACTTGGTCAGTTTTAGTCGCAAAAGAGTGGACTTTTTTTGTTTAAAACATTAGAGTGTCAAAAATATTTTACAAACTATGACTAATAGGACTGGGGGCTGTATAAAAATTTAGACTTCGTAATTGCATTTAAGTACTCAAAAGCTTAAAATATAATTCTTTGCGCCATTTAAAGCATTTTTCCAATTGAAAGTGTATACCTCTCTAACGGTTTCGAAATTTGCTATTGGGCCACGTTTAGATTGGGCATCTTGAATGTACAGCATCCTTTGAAACAGTAATTGATATTTTCAAGTTAATTGAGATTTCTTTTTGAAAATTGAAAGTACCAGGAAACAATTGCCTTGAACATCATTGGAGCAAATGGGATTTGGGCTTCTACAATAATCACTTTGAGTATTTGGATAATGTGCTTTCAGTATGAATGCCAAATAACGATTAGCAATTAAGTAATCCTGCTCAGAGGAACCGAATTCTCATTTTCCATCCTACTCATCCGAAATAGGTACTAATGTAAGATGTTCTAGAAATTAAAGTAGGTATTAATTAATAGTTTTGATGATCTCTGAATGAACTTTGCTTTAGCGAAAGCTTATAACATCAGCCCAGCCACCGTGTCTTGATGGATGATAACGGAATTAGTTTTCTGAATAGCCTTTCATCTGAATTCCGTAATATTCTTCCGAATTCACATGGGGACTGACGCTCATCTAGCATTTAATACTCCCAGCAGCAAAAACCATTAACCGCCGAATTAGCGTTTTAAAGCTTTGCGGCCTCTTTTCGCATTACTTCGGGTCATTAACAGTGACGCAGTTAAACCCTTAACCCTGAGCCCAACTCCAGAAACTCATAAAATGAATGCGAGAAAACCATCGGAACTTTAACCAACGAGATGACATAACGCTGGGACGTCGAGGGATGTCTCGAATGCCTTGCATGGAGTTTCTGTCGTGTTCTGGGCTTGGAAAATTTGTGGAGATTAGTTGAGCTCATTTTGGGAGCCCTGAACAAATGAGTCACATACCATGGATGTTTAAAAGTCATTAAACTTCGGATGCTTCCCTTTTAACCGTAGATGATTAGGTATTTGAAGTTTTTAAGACTAAGTGTATTTATTTTATGATATTTCCAAGACTCATTCGGTACATTTCCTCTTTGTATTAGGATTTATGCCACTCTCAATGATCGTGAAATAAAACAAATCCGTCAATAATGGTGTAAGAGAGAAAAGAATCTTTGGAATGTTAAATCTTACAAGTGCCGTAAATATAGCTTTTGCATTATTAGGGGAGATTTTATTCAGTGCCTTTTAATTAAATCGGTTGATATTCGCACTGAATAATTATACAATTATAATATTCCTGAACTGTTCTGGAGATTTTCGGAATTTGCTAGGATGTGGGTTTCTGGATGCAAGGGATTTTAAGTTGTAAACACTTCGCAGTTTTTCGAAAATATAAAAATATGGCAGATATTTTCTTTATAAATTTTGGAAATCGTGAGTGATCAAAACTGCATTTCATGAAAACAAAAGTCTTTGATCAATTACTGTTTTTATTCAAATGCAATGTTTGTATTCTTGAGGAAAATGTTTTCTGTTCAGTTCATTTGCTAAGTTAATTTCCTTGCTGTTATCCGTCGCGGTAAAATAGCCCTTTGATTTATACAGAGCAAGTTCACCGCTACAATACGCGAAAACTAATGTAATTATAAAAACATAACTTCCATCTGTAATCGATATTCTGATTCATTTCCAGCTTCCAAGACGTCTTCTCTCTTGGCTGCTGGTATGAACCAGGGTGAAACCTACTAGAAATAGTGACGGGCAAGTTGGGGGACTTGTATCGACCTTCATAGTATTTGAATAGGTTAAAGACCCTTTCTAATTTTTTTATAACGAAGAAGCGTAAATAACAATTTTTATTTGCGAATAGCAAAATATATCGTGTTTATTGCGATTATATTTTATGATTATATCTATGTTATAGCACTATATATTGTGTGCTGCATAATTGCAATATCTTCATCTGGATAGAAACGCGTAGATAATCATCTGCGGGTAACCTCCAATGAAATATTCTTCGAGTTAAGTGAACGGTAGCGCTTTCATCTGTTAAAATATTTAAGAAAGGCTTCGCCCAAATTAGGTGGCTACCAAAGCAAACCAAGACCCTTCATCATTTATGAATCAAGGATCATTAGTGTTCTCGCCAATCGAAAGTTCTGTTCCTACGAGGTCCAAGAGATTCTATTTGCAAATTTACTACTGTGGTCAGTGCAAATATACGGAAAGAAAGTGACAAAAAAGAATTACAGAAAAATCTGGTCATTAAACCTCTTTGTGTGTTCAATTTTGAGTGATGGATTACTTCATTGAAGAATAACCTATTTGTAGGAGGAGAAAGCGGGAATTCTTGTTTCGGTAACTTGCATATCACGATTCAAAATGATTTCTGCTTGCGTTAATTGCTGTGCAAAGGGGTAGGCGACATGTATATGTTTTTGCTTTCCTTATCAGCTTATTAAGTCGTGTTTATTTATCTCTACAAATTAGTTGCGATTTGAGTATTTAATTGGCTTGTATGTTTTGCCTCCAACCGCTACAGAAATCCTATTCTATATACTTTAATCAGATGCACGCCCAAATTTTTAAAATTCTGTCTTTATTCGTATATTCTGTGATGGTTCATTTGAAATCGATAACACTAAGGATCATTATCTTCTCGATGGATTTCTCTAAAATACAACTCTCCATGATCAGCTAAGTATGCTTCATATACCTTCATATCGAAGCTGCAATAAAATATAAGTCGCATTTTTCATTTTGTGATTATTACATAACATAGTAATGCTATAACTAATAAGATGAAGCATATCATTAAGTGCATTGATTACCATGAAAGCAGACAAGCATTTGCTTTATTTACTTGAATAATACTGAAGAATAATTAATGATGTGTCAATATGATTAAAGGTAAAAATAGCTATTTAGAAAAAGTTCTAATAGAGTACTGATAAAATTACAAGCCGTGAATATTTTTTCCAAAACTTTTGTAGATATCATGAAAAATAATATATACCATATGGAATGTGCTAGTATATACGTGTGTGTGTATTCAACGTATTAAAAGTTGCAGTTTCTTTTATCAAAATTTTAAAATCTTATTAATAATTACTGTCGTAAATTCAAAAATGGATAATCATTTATCGTTTATACTGCATAAAAGTAAATATGTAAATTATGTCGCTTCACTATAAATTTCTTTTTATTTTTCGTTCAATCTTTTGCCATGAAATTGTGAGAAATTAATTAATGTCTAATGCGCTGGGTTTTAAGAATAAAAAAATATTTCTGTATTCTGTCGCTTTAAAGTGCTGAATAATAAGAATAAAGTGTTGTGTATGAAATTCTCCGTATCATTAAACAAACTATCTTTGGAAGGGATCCAGATTTATCTTATAAAATAAAGGATGCACCAAATTTAATTGAAAATAAATGCAGACTGATTGCCAAAAAAAAGTGCGCGATACTTCGTTTTATTGAGGAAAGATCATTTTATCAAAACTGTTTACACTTATAACTTGGAGTTTCCTCTCTATTTCTTCAAAATTTTTAACATTTTTAACTCTTATCTTAGAAATACTCTTTTTGGTAAGTGAAAACTTATCCATTCAAGTCTTTTAACAACATTTTTCTGTTTTCCACTATCTATCAGCATATAAAATTACCATATCCATTCCTTATTTGATATATGATCCACAATTTAATTTTCGTCATGATTACTCTTCAACTCTCAATATGCATTATGGTCTTTATTATGCACCCACTCATTTCGTGCATTAACATCTATTTTTAGGAATTTTCGGAGAATTATAATTATCATACTCATTAGTTTTATTGGCTTTTCGCCCTACAAACATGATAGAGTAATGCCGACATTAACCCTTTGTGGCGCAAGGCGTTAAATTTTTTGAAATATGATGAAACAAGATATATAAAAAAAAATTTTTAAAGCCAATTCCTACTTTTACTAATTATTATTTTCTACTTTTTAGTCTTGTGTGTGTGAAATTTTGCAATCGATTTTAAACATCTTGCTGAGATTATGACGGAGACACGTGGCAAATTTCAGGTTTATTTCAGTTTCTCTTCACTTGATCATAAATAAAAAAGTTATTTTCCTGAAAAATTAAGTTACGTGACGCAGAGACCTTCGAGATATAATAAAAAATGTACTGCGCATGCGCAAAGATATGGCTAAAATATGGGGGTGCTTCGATGATCCCATGGGCCATCCATACACCCAAGAACCAAGTCT
>BGPR01000001.1:4655050-4724613 GCA_013235015.1 Araneus ventricosus
CCATCCATACACCCAAGAACCAAGTCTGTAATGTTAATAGTTTTCGAAATATAATGAAAAACGTACTGCGCATGCGTCATGCAAAATATGAAATGACAGACAAACGGACAAACATACAGACAAGAAAGCGAATTAATATTGCATTGTCATCTAGTTCTGAGCTATGTTTAAAGTTTCAAGTCTCCAGCTCATCGGGAAGTTAGTTTAAAATCGATTGCAAAATTTGAACAAGATATATATATAAATACATATATATAGAGAGAGTGTGAACTAATAGTAGGAATTTAAAAACATCACGAATGAGTTTAGTTTATTGTCTAGACATAGAATCTACAATTTTTTAAAAAAAACTTACTTCATTTCGAGGGGGGGTCGTCCCCCTTTGGGGTCACCCCCCTCGTATGAGAACCCCCGTAGATACATCGAACTTGAAACACTCAAAAAATATTGTTGAGTCTTACAGAAAATCATAAATTAAAACTTCAAGAATATTGGAGGAAAATTTTTGAGTTAATTTACTAAACTTGTAAACCTCCAGAACTGAAAAAATTTCTTATCTCTGAGTTAAGGAATTTCCCCAAACTTTATCTCTAATAATTCCTATTCCGAAACGAAATTTCATAAGGCTGCTATATACATTCTAAAAGGAGTACCATTAGCCCTATCCTAAACCTATTATTTTCCCATTTATAGTTGAATTTAACGATTGAGATGCGAGTGAAATTAGGTGTGCCATCAGCTGGCACACGGCGCCGCAAAGATTTAAGGGGAGGGGGGCTAGAAAAGTCGATTATAAATTCCAAGAAAGTAAGACATGGCCCGAGTTCAGAAATTCATACCATATAGATCATCTATGTTGTATGAATGTCTTTTCGATCGAACATAACTATCTACCGTTGCTGGTGTATACAAAAAAATGTAGCGCCTTTTCAGAAAGATTTTTTTGAATTGTTGAGACGACTTAAAAAATATAATTTCATCGATGATAGACCGAAGTTCCGTTTTTCCTCGAGTTTCATTTTTAATTGGCAATCGTTATTTTTGCAAATAAATTTTAATCGCGAATCAAAAAATCATCTTGAATAAAGAATAGGAAAACTCGCCCTCTGTAGCAGATTTATTTATTTCATTGAATGGATTTACCCTTTTGGCACATTGGCAGAAACTCTTGGGGATCTCTGGTCATTGGGAATACCATAGGAATCATAAAATCAAAAGGTTTTAACGTGTCCGTGATTTCACATCTCGATTAAATATTCACAAAAAATTCGAAAGAACTTTATTCCTTGCAGGTGTGTGCCAATTCGTTTTATTAAATAAGATCATTTCACTTCGCGTGATCAGACTTTTAAGTCGCTAACGATAACCCTAACTGAATTTCCGCTATAAGAATTCAGATTTACTTCCCCTATAAGAAGGTTGATTAATTAACGGAACGTGATATCAGAGTTCGCCTGGAACTCTTGTTTCACGATGAATTTAGTCAATATTATTAGATCCAGACAGTGCGCTGAAGGATCTAGGTCAAATTTCCGAAAGGAAATGAACCTTGCCGATGTCAAGTCAAACAATTAAGTATTCGAAAATGAAACTACTGATTAGGGCTTGTTTGCATAAATGAACCAATCAAACAATGTTGGTTTAAAAACAATGTCGAGTTCATTTCGTTTTCAAAGTGCAAATGTGATTAGCTCCCAGGGGGCGCAGGATGGACCTGATTTTCATTCTGGCATTTGAAGGCATTAAGATGCAAATTATATTGAGTAATTAAGAAATTTGAAGATTTATTTCATTGCACAGAAGACTAAACTACAAAAAAATTGTGAATCATTTTTCAAAAGTAAATTGGACTCCACTGTATAACAGTATATTTACATTTCCAAAAAAAAGCGAGAAATATTTTGAGACCATTAAAGGCTGTCAGATATTAGTTTTAGTAACTGAAGATGGAGTTCTTTCACTTCCGAAAATCACTTGATAGAATTTTTCTTACCTAGATGTTTCGGTTTTTTAGATTCATTCCTTAAAATTATTCTTCATTTTTTAGTGTAATAAAACAAACTCAAGTTTGCTTCCGATAGCAAGTTTGTATTTTTTTTGGTTTGGAAATCAATGATTTCCGAAAGCACATACGTCAAATTTTATCAGAGTATTGAAGCTGTGCAAATATTTGAAAAAAAATATTTTAGGACACTCTTCCATTCAAATATTAATAAACCTCGTGTGATTAAGGCCGTTTTGCAAAATGCTTTGTTATACTACGCATAGCCATTAACCATCAAAAGCAATTTCAGGAACTTTGTCTTGTTCAATATTCATCAATTAAATGTTCTTGTAAGTTTTATTTTTTTTGTCCTACATTGGTTAGTTAGCTATTAGTTTAATTATTAATATCTGCGCTGGTTAGATGAAAAGAACAGGTTCAACATTATTTCTGCGGTATAGCCAGGGTAAACGATTGTTTTTCCGTCTGAGACATGCTGTTTCTTTTGTCCCCTCGTTGTATTTGCTTTTTAAATATGAAATGAACGCAATAATATTTTGTCTTCTCCTTGGCCCACTAGACTAGAGCGCAGAGCATTTATACCTCTTCCCCTTATCGCTATGCCTCTACAGTATTAACTCTTTTTGAATGCTTTTTAGTTTTTGACGTGTCTCACATATTAAAATGGAATATAACAAAAGACCTACAGTTTTTACAAGGTATGAATTTGCTTTACTTCGTCCGCTATTAATGTTGAAAGCATTCTCATTACTCTGTCATTTTTTTTATTATCACAAACACCCAATGACTCTAACTTTTTGTTTGAATTGACTCGCTGGTGAAGAAATGATCAGTAATTGTTTCGAAATATTAATTATTTCTTTTCGGACATTATACTTTAAATGCTTATAATTATATTAAATCATTCTGCCTGCACTGATTAAATTGAATAGTCGTTACTTAAGGTAGATTCGGATTAAGTTTTCCATATAAATTCCATTCCATGCAATCATTCGTTCCGTTTTCTAAATATTATTCCGAATAAATTTCGGTAGTGGTTGCATGTTTCTGCAGTTTTAATATGAGTCGTCTAGAAGCCAATGCGAATGAGTTCAGAAAAAAATTGAGAAAATTCATGTTTTTTAATACAATAATTTTTAATATTTTTGGTTTATTAATTTGATTTGTGAAAGTGTATAAAGCCTTCTAATTACGCATCGAGTGAATCTTTTAATAACTAAAAATAATGTTATTAATTCCATCAAAACTGACAAAAACCAGAAGACATCAAAAAATGGACTTAACCTCTTTGGCTTCTGAGCGACTCGTATGTAAAGTCTGAATTATTTTAAAGATCCCCAAACCCAGGTGTGCGTCTTTCCTCGAACCAGGAAATGAAATTTTACCCTGGCATCTGTATAATTCAATACTCTGACGGGCCCTTTAAAAATTAACTCGTATCCGGACGATTTAATTTGTGTTACTCGCCGCCATGTGCCAGGTTTCATTTGGTCGGTACATCTCTTACCTATCTGTGAAATATATTCTGTATTTTACATGGTCGGCCTCGTTTGTCTAGCAAATTGCGGTTATCTTGCTAAAAGCAGACTTGAAGGCGTATTAAACTTCTCTATTTTACATGGTCGGCGTCATTTGTCTTACAAATTGCGGTTATCTTGCGCAAAGCAGACTTGAAAGCGTATTAAAACGCCGCGAGTTTCCTCGGCTAATATGCACTTATGTGTTAGAGGGTTGTATTTATTTAACAGGATGACGTGGCTGGAACTGGACCAGGAGAGTCCAAGAAGAAGAGGAATAATTACTTGAGATGTAGAGTAGGCAAGGATTTTAATTACATCTTTCATTCCCCCTAACGACACTACGAACTTCCCACCCCCAGACACCTTCAGCAGCAAACTTTCCCAGAAGACGGTTTCTCCAAGAAGCTTCATCAAAGCGAGTTTTTCGTTGATTCTTTAATTCAGTGAATTAAAAGCGTCCCGAATTCGCTGCCGGTGAATGGTTTTTTAATTTCTTCAAGAACAGGTAGATAGTTAGTTCGGGACAGAAAAATTGAGTGCATTGTTTACAGCTCCAGTTTCTCCTCTTGGATTTGAAAGGAGTTTGTATTTAGTGCAGGCAATTAAATGCAGTGAATGACCGAGTGTACTATTTTGCTCAACAATTAAGGAGGCTAGTGCTTGAGAAAGATAATTAATTTACCTGGATTAAATATATAATTGTACTCTATTTTGGCACAGAAAAAGTAATTAAGCAAAGATTTAAATGGGAATGTTTCGCTCATTTTTTATTTCTGGCTTTCACAAACTACGACAACTTTTTAATGCGAAAGCTTCGGATTCTTTTTATCTGTAAATTAATTCTTTGAAAACATTTGGCATTAAAGTTTGGCTTGAAAACTGATGTTACTACTTCAAACAAGGTATATTAAAACAGCATAGATCTTTTTAATTTTGAATATCCTCCATAGGCTTGGGAAATATAATAGTGCACATGTGCCTTAGAATTTCAGATAGGTTAAACAGAAAAGTATATCGCACAGAGAAAGCGTGTGTAATTTTGTGCATCAGAGGTAAACTATTGTAAGCAACATTTTTAACATCTTACAGGAGAGCCAATAGAAGTTCCAGAACGCAATATACTGGTTGCTGTATTCTTTTTTTTGGAGGGAGTTTTTTTCCGACCTATAACTACGAACTTTACCCATCCGAAAATGCGATCCGTTGGTGTGGCGCGGAAGTTTGGAGAGGGGGTGATAGCTCAGGTGTCGTCTTCGCCATCTGACCGCGGTTCAAAATTACGAGGTCCGTCCCTAAATAGCCCTCGTGTTGCTTCAAAACGGGACGTTAATCTAACCTAACCTAACCGAAAATGCGATCAGAATGATGCAAATACGATAAAAACATCAAATTCGGCAAGATCGATTACCTTTGAGGTACAGAATTAATGGATGCTGTAAAAAAATGAAAATAGAACATAAAGAGTCTTCAGATTTTAATGATTTGCATTACTAATTCCCTCTATTATCTGAATTACTTTTGCATGTTTATGTTCTATGGGATAATCAGGAATCTAAATGTGACGAACACCTTTCATTTTTCCCCTTAAATAAAATTTGTGTTTAGCATCTCAGATTTCAGAAGAAGAAAAGAATCGGCCTTTTGAGATAAAGAGAAAAGTCATGTGACGGAAAGTAAACTTTAAGTCCCATTAGTCTTTTTTTATTTTGTTATATTTTTTTCAAGTAGGAAACTTAACCTACTGTTCACCATTTCGCTTAACTTCTCTTACGATTTTATCCAATATAATATGCATATAATTAATTAAGCTGTAATAAGGCATTCAGTTTTTTTTCCTCTTATAAGATGTATACAAAGAGAAAGTATTGTAATCGTCAAAAAATTCGAACTCGAGATTTTGACGAATCTCCACGTTTTAGACCTCCTCGAGTCCGAAAAACACGATTTTGGAATTATGAGTGTCTGTCTGTGAACACGATAACTCAAAAACTATTAGAGCTACAAGGATGAAATTTGGTATGTGATCTTTACACATAATTTGTTGATTTCTACTATATTGTGGACAAAATCCATCCGCAGGAAGTTTGTCTGTCCGTGTTCTTGTGAACACGATAACTCAAAAACTTGAATAGCTAGATGATAAAATTTAGTACAAGGTTTTATCATTACGAATGTAGGTCCGTATCAAATTTTGGGCCAAATCCGTCAAAGGGTTGACTGTCTGTCGGTCTGTATAATCGCATGCTTCTGAAGACGATATCTTCTAAAAGAAATTACTTAGGTAAATGAAATTTCGTATGTAATCTTGATACCCTAATTGTAGATTTGTTTCCTATTTTCTTTTAAATCGGTTTAAAAAAGGCGTTGAAATTGCATATTTGTTTTTTTCCCAACATTCTACGACGCAAAAAAAGACGCGAACGCTGGAACGAGCGTTTTCCCCATCTTAGGGAATACCACACGTTTCCTGGCGCGCGGTGTATTTTTTCTCCCCACCCTTGTTAGTCGTATGCGAGAAAGTTTAGGGGACACCACTCCCACTGTTATAGTTAGTTAAATATTTTACAAACAATTAGAACTCACATAACATTTTCAGTATATACACCTATTAAATCAATAATTAAAATTAAATATAAAATAATGTTACCTAATTAATAATCACACAATGAAATACAGAAAGATAATTAGATTATAAACTATTACTGTGAAAAAGACAACCCAGAGAACTATTTTATCTGTTCATGATTGGTTCAGAAATGTTTTAACACAATGAATGTTTACTTCGTGGGCTGGTTTCTTTTTCTTCTACTATTTTCGAAATTACATTCTTTTTTGAAATCCTATTTTTTTTAATAAAGTTATTTTTATCTTATTGAATTTCAATATTTTTTAAAATATGTAAAGAAAATGTTGCTATTTATTTTTATTTCCATAACTAAGCTGGAACCCTAAAAAATATTATGTGGCGTAAAAGAAAATGCGAAACACCATTTTCAAGGTGTTGGGAGTTAAAAACTTTGCGTGGGTATTAAGAAAAAGCGCCAGAAACATACAGTTATCGATAGAATACAAGTAACAGTCAATATATACCCACCTGCTCGTAATTGAAAGTTGTTATTTATTACTCAATAAATAAAACTGTATTTTTCAATAGTGCTGAGAGCGATGGACACTTTTGATTTATTGATGTCTATTTGTCTTCTTACAATTCATCAATGACAGGAACGTCATTTGCTAACTGATGTGCGGCAAAAGTGGAATTTCCTTTTTCAAATTCTTTTTCCTTCCCCCACCCCCTTTAGATTCTACAGCTGATTTTCTCGTCACGCTGACCAAATAGCCTCAGTGTAAGGCATAAAAGTTCCGTGATAAAGTAATAAGAAAAGTGGTATTTTGCATCTAAAAAAGACATATCTGAGGAATCCTTCAATCGATATTTTTGCTTCCTAATTTTGCACGCAATAGACATACAAAATCTTTTCGTTTGAATGCCGTGCTAACTGTATTGCGGATGCCGATAATCTTTCATGAAAATTAAGTATACTTTATTGAATGTGGGGAGATAGATAATCTAGCTTCGGCTCATTTGAACTCGAGCCTTGGCGCTTTTGTGGCCAGCATTCACATAATCGTTTCTAAATGTCTTTTGGTTTTGTATAATAGATGCCTTATTACTTTCTCGTATGCGAAGTATACAAAGAGAAAGTATTGTAATCGTCAAAAAATTCGAACTCGAGATTTTGACGAATCTCCACGTTTTATAGACCTCCCTGAGTCCGAAAAACACAATTTTGGAATTATGTCTGTCTGTGTGTGTGTGTGTGTCTGTGAATACGATAACTCGAAAACTACTAGAGCTACGGGGATGAAATTTGGTATGTGGTCTTTAAACATAATTTGTAGGTTTCTATCAAATTTTGGACAAAATCCGTCCACGGAAAGTCTGTCTGTATGTTCGAGGTCATGCGAACGCTCTAACTCAAAAACTTGAAAAGCCAGGTGGATAAAATTTTATACACAGTTTTATCGTCATGAATGTAGGTCCGTATAAAATTTTGGGCCAAATCAGTCAAAGGGTTGACTGTCTGTCGGTCCGTATAATTTACTTTTGAAGAGAATCCGTCGTCTCCACGCGCATACGTACTGGAAGAACGGAGAGGAATTTCATTACGGAGTAACGAATTACGTCAGTTTGTCCTTGAGCCGGTAAGAGAGGAAAATCGTTACGCATCTCTTTGAATTTCATTCTTTGCCTAGATATTTTTCAATCACTATAATGAAAAACCTTCTGATAGTCATTGGATTCTGGGTAACAATAAGTTCGAATTTTTTTAGCCACGCGGGGGAAGGGGAAACGGCACCTTTTTGGGGAGGTATACGAGAAAGTTTAGGGGAGAACACTCCCGCTGGTCTTTTTTCATTCGTCGTATTTGAGTATTTATCTTGTACGATTCGCACACATTTCATAAATTTTTGTGTAGTTAAGAACATCTACTGGTTTGGTGACTCTTTATAATCTGCTCAAAATGTCGTCTTCTATTTTTAAATATCACTTTTTAATCCTACTTTTATCATTAAAAACTGTCTTTGAATTTCCTTTAACCACTGTTTGGAACGCGATATTTCATAACTCTTCTAATATAAGCGCTCTGAACTCTGCATTGTAGTCTAATACCCATCAGCATGTCTGAACTAATACAGTTATTACCATCAAGCGGAAATTTGAGCAGGTAAGTACTATTGCATGCTCTATTATCAATCAAATCCGCAGGCAGCTACCGCCAAGTGTATTCCTCTGTCGTTAGAAGCTTGCTGTCAAGAATTATTCCTGCTGTCCTTTTAAAGGTAAGTCGCTTTTCAATTGTTTCCTCCTTATTCTTTTATTAAATCGAGTCCAATTCCTACCTGGATGAAAAGATACGTAATCTTATCAATACTATATTGATTATTTCGAAGTTAGAAGAAAAAGGGCTATTTGGGTGACCAGAGTTAGTTATTGAATGTTTACCAAATGTTTAATTTTTATTGATCGAGATTCGAAATTAAATTTAGGAATTAATTATTATCTTCTAAACTTTATTTAATCATTTTTATATTCCCATACTAATATGGTTTTCTTTCGGCATTTAGTTGGAGGCTTTCTGTCTCAACCTGAGGCTGTTACCACTATACCAAGAAACTCCGAGGATTTCTCCACAGTCTGCAATCCAGATTCAAATTGTGAGAATTTTAATAACTTTATGATGTCAGACAAACATCTCTTTTTGACCTTCAAGAATAGTGTTAAAGATTTTGATGTAAGCTTTTTACTTGCTTGCATGCGAATATCACGAATCTCATTTTATAGATCATCCAGGCAAAATTTTAATTGCCATTTTGTTATTTTAATGTGTGTATCATATGCAGTCAATAAATTTTTATTCAGGAAACTACAGATTAAGCGTGTATTTCTTAAAAGTAGAAAGATGTTATCATAAGCTATGTTTTTTTTAATTCATCGGCACATTTTTTTAAACTGAAATCTTTGTCTTGTGTTTTCCTTTCGATTGCAAGGCCAAATAACTGATATGCGATTTAATTTTCAAGTAAATCTAGAACAGTTATTTAATTAAGTTAATTAGTAACATCGACACTATACCCATGAGAACGTTGCATTAGAAAGCATTGTTTTGGAATAAGAAATTATTCGGATGTAAAAACTAGCTCATCTCCCAAGTAGCCCTAATTTTCTATGGTTATTTTAGACGAATATGTAATATTTTCTTCTTTGTCCACAATAAATGCAATTTTTCTTTGCATTTTAAAAGAATTCATTAACATTTTGGAGATTTCGTAGTTGAAGACTTTGTGCTAAACGTCTCATTTTCAGAAGCATGCAGTTCATTTGGAAAAAGTAATTATTTCGTCATGATTTTATTGGTTCCGTTAAAATTTACAAAATAATTTTAAATATTCGAATTCTGCTTTTGTCTTGAAGAAAATAACTATTTGTAGAGTTGTAATTCATAATTGAATCCTCATAAATACTGAATTTTTCACAGATTTTCTTTTCTTGCTTTGTAAATCATTTAGTACACTTTTTTCATAAAATCTTTGAAATAGAATGAAAGCTGTCGAAGTGAATTAAGGCTATTCGTTAACAGTAAGTTAAACCATTTATTTGCATTTTTAGGTACCTTAAGAAACCCTAGCTCGCGATGGAGGATAAGATTTGAATGACTTTTATTCTTCCTTCTTATATCGAAAACAGTGCTATTAATTATGCAAATAATTCTCATGGGTAACAATGCAATTTTACTGCTGTAACAGGTTTCAGAGTAAATCATAAGTTTATGAGTTCCTTGCATTCACTTACTGGATGATTAAAAAGTTACACGCTGTTCATTTAAGTGAAAATAATGATTTCATCGTTTGCGATGAACTAATTGAAAGCAACAGCAATTATGGTATTCTATTTGCTGACTTTATTACACGAAAGGTATTTTATGCTTCGTAGTCCAAGACAGTAAGTGCACTATAAACCGAGTTTAAAAGTGAAAGCAAAGTTCATTTGCTTCTATACCTCTCGACTATTATAACACTGTCATCTGACTCTAATCTGGATAATTAGTAGTGGATTTTTCTAATTGATGTCACTACTTTATTATTTTAATGTGCATGAGACAATGCTCAGCAAGGTTTTTTTTGTTCATAAACAAGTTTCATACACCGGTAATTAATTCGAGTCTTAAAGCAAGAAACAGAATACATTGGCTTTTGTTCCTGAATTTTATTTTTTTGTCTTTGTGCGTGATGAGTTTTATTTAGTTTATAGCAGTAACGAATATTTTTTATTGCATGTAATGAAGAGTAGGCAATCGTTCCGCCGACCGGTATATGACCTTACACCTTTGCAAGTAGGTCAGTCGGCATGTTGAGTGTAGGCAATCGTTTTTTAGTTAAGTCATCAGCCCGCATTTATACTTCTATTGTATTATAAGTCCGTACCAAATAAAATAAAACTAAGTGAACCCTTAGAATTCATTATTTTGTCTTTAGCGATGTATGATCAGAATTACTCTCAAAACTCGAAAACACTTTTGTTCATTTGTGTGCAAACAATTAATTTTCTTTTGTTCTAAAAAGTAATTGGTATAAAAACTACTTTATAATTATTATTTGTTTTATAAATTTTTACTAATTTTTCCGCTTATCTAGCGGTTAGTTTTGATAGAATTGGTGGAAATATTTTTACTTGCCTCATCTGTTGCTGATTAGTTATAAAAGCGTAACTACTTTCTCATTGTCGGTCTAAAGATGATTAACAGTAAAATAGAATTTTTGCTTTATGTAAGATCAGTTTTACTCTATCCCTATGTTATGTAAAAATGATTTACTTTCCCGATTTTATCATCATTTTGTAAAATAATTTTTCATCACTTTTTCTGTAGGTAATCAGCTTGGAAGACTTCAAAATTTCAATGCCGTGTTTAATATCATTTCGATAAACAATTTATAGAAAACTGATTTTGCTACTGTAATTTAGCAAGCGTCTATACTTACAAAGTTTTTGTCATATTTTAAAAATGCTCTGCGTTATTTTTTCTTTGAAAATGAGTTTCTTTTACAAATTGCACATTCTCTGTCGTAGTTTTTATGTTTTTTTAATTAATGTGTTGATAAGTTAATCATATTTCGGTGTTATTTACAATTATAGCATGAAAGAATAATCAATTTTCGATGGTTCTTCTACAGCAGATTTTATTCGAAAAATAATTGCGTCTTCGAATCGTTTATCATCCATCGTCGTAAATTTATACGCCGTGGCAGTTTTTTTTTTAAGCTTTCGTAGTCGAAAGATGTTTGACACTCGCTTCAATTATATCACAGCCGTTAAGTCTCGAAGTGCGATAAGAGACAAAATGTATGAAATAGTGTGTATTTTTTTGTACAAATGCTTGTTAGCTTTGTTTGTTTATACTAGAAAATGAATTTCTTGGAAAGAGTAAATTAATGTGCCAGTAAAAAAGATAACGATTCACTACGCTTCGTCTAGCTATAACTGCATTTAGTTATGTGTCTTCATTTAATAAGGGGCATAGAGATGGATGCAATTTATATATATTCGAGGTAGTCCACAAAAATCAAAGTAAATTTAACATCCCAAGCCAAAAATATAAAATCATAAAAGATTAGATGTCTTATCAATTTAGAAATTCAGTTTTCGTAATGAAAGAAAGCGTGTTTACTCGCAATTAATAATCATCTGATGCACGTGATGATGTATTGCATAGGCAAAATATGTTTGATATATATTTGTTAAAATGCAGATCATAATTTGTATTTGTTTAGTACAAAGTGAATTGATCATCTTTATGTTGACTTCCTTGGAGGCTGTCATATTTTCCACTCCCAGTTGTTTTATATACCACTAGCACTACGCGCACGGCGTTGCCCGTGGAATCAGGACTTTAACAAAATAAAAAAAAACCACCCACAATGACATGAAAAAGTTTTGAAAACGAAATCAAAACAAAAGATACATATTTTTTGATTTTCCTGCTTATTTTTTTTTTCGCGCTACAGTACAGAGTACGTTAACCCAAAACAATATTACAAAATTGGAACATCTAAATGATTATTATACAGCAAGCAAAATATAAATCAAATCCGAAAATAATAATCGAAGTAATTCATTCAGGTGTAGGTCATGACGTATTCTGCGCGTCCGCCAATCAGAATTGGCATCAACGTTCCGAAGAAGTGCCGCGCATGGAACTCAATCGAGAAAAATAACTCGCAACGGCCCAGAAAAAAA
Organism: Araneus ventricosus; assembly: GCA_013235015.1. Taxonomy (NCBI): domain Eukaryota; kingdom Metazoa; phylum Arthropoda; class Arachnida; order Araneae; family Araneidae; genus Araneus; species Araneus ventricosus. Next base: position 4,667,373 of record BGPR01000001.1, read on the forward strand.
TTAATTTAAAAAAAACGATAAAAGATATTTTAACCGTTCTTGTTTTAAATCCGAAAGAACCGTTCTAGTTATAAGCTGAAAAAAATTGAAAATAATAGTGTTATTAGAAAGTCTGATGCAACAAATTTAAACACAAAACTAACATTTAGATAGCAAAACTGACTATTTTTTAAAAAATTCTCAAAATTCAGTTAATTACCTTAGAAATTCAAAACTAACTTCATTAGAACGGAAATCGCGTGCTCTTTCCGATGGTGTATCTATTTTTGTCGTACAATTATTCGAAACCAATCTATTGAGAAATTAGTGCGAAAAATCAACCAAAACAACACAAAACATTAAATAAAAAACTTTCTAGATTAAAATTTAAAATTTCGGCTTCGAGGTGCATTCAGTCACCATTACGACTACCTGTGTGCCAAATTTCATGGCTGTAAGTGCGATAGATTCGTCTGAACATCGCAGACAAATACACACACACAACACACACGCACACAAACATTGCCTTTTATAAGTATAGATGATTTAAGAATATCTACGAAGTGAAGTGTAGAATGTCACATTGGAAATTGAAAATTCTGTTAATTAATATTAGTGAAACGTAGGGTAAATTCAGTGTCGTGGTAACAAAATAGGATTTTTTCTTTGAAATTCAGAAAACAAATTTTATTCAACCCTATGCACTCGAATGGTCCTCTCAGGCACCATTCTAAACTGTGGATCATTTTGACAATCCTTGATATCGATATTTAAAAAATGCATACAGTGTTGTAAGAAGTCGCGTATTAATTTTTCTGAAAAACCAAGCTATTCAGTTAATTTTTTTTTACTTTTCGAAGCAATAAAATAATCCCTTGTTTTCAGTGAGTAATTATGCATCTACCTTTTGAGTGCAAAGGTATAAAAATGCTTAGTAGGAGATTGGATTATATTTTTTATTTCCTTAAACATTGTTTATTATGCTAATTTGCTTTTAATTTCATTATAAAAACAACTACTGAAACAGTGTTACGTGTGAAAATTGGCTATTGATATAATTCTGCATGTTTTTTAAGCTGAATTGTTACCAAAAAACTTAAAAGGTTTCTGTTTTAACCCTCTGATTCCTAAGGCCAATGAAATAAAGGAACCTCAAAATACGGAAACGTCCGAGCTCCTCTATCAAAGATAAGGGAAATTCACTTTCCCCCTCAAAAACCACAATGACAGCTGGCATTGTCCGAATTGTAAGAAAACTCCCCTCTTCCCCAAACACATCTGGACGAGCCACTCTAACGTAGAAAGCACGCGCCGCGGGTGTAAAATCAATCACACTTAACGAATGGGGGGTGGAAATTTCAGAGTGACATTCGGACGTCTACAGTCTTTTGCTTGAAGGGACGTATGGGACGGTCCCGTATCGATAGAGTTAAAGCAATCGATGCTCTGGGTCCGCATGTAAGGATAATATTTTACACGCTGGCCCACAAGTAAGGATAATTCTGCACACGTATACATCTGACAGGCGACCATTACTTCTTAAGAGTTAACTATTTTTAGTTTAAATGTAATTTTTAATTTTAATTGAATTTCTGAAAATAATATAAAAAAATATTCCACGTGCTTGAGTAAACCTTCTGATCAATTTACTTATTAGATTAATTTTACCATTAAAAGAAATACTGTCCAACTAGTTTCCTCGTTAACCTGATTAACTTATCACCCTGCTCGAGTTATTCCTCACTTTTGAAAGCTGAATCTTAACTCACCGCAAACATTTGGTGAGTCGGGCCGAGTTAATCCTGCCAGTGTGAGTGGATTTGCCCTCGTCCGAACCTTCACCTTTCTCCGTGCTCAGAATCCCTGCGTGGATTCCTCAGCAGTCTCTCACCCTGCCATAACCTTGTTACTTATTTTATCTTTCTTCCACTTGGCAACTTCCGAAGCGTGCCGTTCTTTTTGATTGTGACTTTCAAATTGCTGTCGCGAGACTTATTTTTATTACGTTTTCAGAAAATGCGTCGAGATTGTTTGCTTAGGTGTGTGACACTTGTAGCTATTCCCCTTTCAGCTTGTTAAAGGTACAGTCGGTGTTAGAAAACCTTTTAGCTTTGCCGTGCGTGAAATCCAAAATATCTTCGTCGATTGTTTTATATCAAATGCGATGCTGGAATTCTTTATTTTCATAATTTATGAATTGATTTCTTCGTATTTCTTGAGACTTTTTTCCTTTGTTTGCCTGGGAACTTGTGGAGGAGGTCATTGAGCTGCTCTGGAAAGAAATGAAACAGAAGCTCCCATTCTTTATTGAAAATCGTTGATATAATATTTTATTTTTAAACGCTTTTACTAAGTTCGAAATGTTTCATGTTTGTATGTAAGGTTGGAATTTTGTGATCGATTTTTCACTCGCTTCTTAATGCACTAGAGTTCTGAAATTTTGTGTATTTATTGTGTCTTGATGACAATGCAATATTTTAATAATTTTAAAGCTTTCAATTATCAATTTTTAAAAACAAATTCGCAAAATTACGTTTGCACTCGGTAAGTTTCAGTGGCGCCATCTATAGTATTTTTGAAAACTATTGGTAAAAGCGTTTCTTTAAAAAGTTTTTTGCACATCTCTTGAAACGCTCTGAAATGTGTTTTTGACTTATAGTTTCTAAATAATCGAGAGTGTTTTTTCCTCTACTTTCTCGTATATTTTACATAATATGGCGCGTTTTGTGTTTAGCTTTATCGCACAAATCAGCAAATCGGTTATGCATTTTAGTATAGTATCTTTTCTCGTTGACCAGTTGGGTTCAAATTTTGATTCAGATGTATAATTTCCGTAAAAGACCTCATACCAAATTTCATTCGCCGTGCTGGTTGCAAATTTGAATTATCGTGTTCAAATACATCAGGCCGACAGTCTTCCCTTTGACAGATCAAATATTGATCTCTTTTTGTCTGTTTCTGAATCATCGTCTTTACATACACACGTACAGACAGATATAATAACACTTTTTTTCTGGTCCAAAAAGATCTAAAATATTGAGATTCATCATAATCTTGAGGTCGAATTTTTTTACTGTTTCGATACTTTTTCATTGTATCCTTCCTATACGAGAACTTCAATCTTCGAACACATGACAACTGCTCGTGCGGAGAAAAAGGAGATCCAAAATGTCGGTTTACCCTCTCCTGGCATTTCCAAACTCCTACAGTGTCACTTAAATTACAGTGGTTGAAAAACATTTTTACGAACAACTTATCAAGAACCCGACTTCGACTGCTAATGCGTTTCATATGTGATGAGAACATTCTCATTGTAGAGGATAATAATTGAGCACTCGTCCACCCAGACTGACACACACTTTCGGCTACTTATGACTTTTCATTTCCCTCTACGTATTTTTTTTTCTATTTTGTTTTGTTATCTATGTTGTTCTGTCCAGTGCATGTTTCTTTTTCGTTATTATTTGTTTTTGCCCTTTCTTAAAAAAATAAAATTCACCTCCATCCATCCAAACCGGAAAGGAGCCAAATGGCTCTAAACACGGGGATGCAGGTGGTGTAATGTAACGTATACGAGAGCTTATAAAGGGAACGTTTGTTGAATATCTACGATTACTTTTGTAAAGATGCGTAAATTGCTTTAATAACTCTTTATCCGTTGGTGTTTCTGTCAGTACGCAATTTTAGCTACTTGTAATAGTAATAATATGCGCATAAGCTGTACACAGTGGCGGCTCGTGCATTGTAAACTGCGAAGGTGATGTATTGTATAATACCACTGCTGTTGTGCTGCATTTCTGCCTAAATTAAATTTTGCTTTTTTAAAATTAATTTTTAATAGTTGAATAATTAGTTAATAAAAAATTTTAAAAAATTAAAAAATAAAAAGATCATGAAGTGTAAGATTAAATAAATACATCTGGAAGGAAATTATTATCGCATTTATCTACAAAAAAATTGTAATATATATTTTCGATTCATTTATCATTAATTAACCTTCATCTTATTTTTTTTTATTTTTTGCTCGAGAAAAACGTTTTCCTCAGCGAAAAAACATTTACAACGCCATTTCAAACATCTCTATACCAGGAGTGGCGCTAGAGTTCGCCCGACGGAGGGGCACGGTCTGCCCGACAGGGGGTACGAATGTAATGAAATTGGTCTAAAATGTTCGCCAGATCTTTATTTATCAACTAGTACAAAAATTTTCCCCGGCGGGGGGGGGGGGGCCCAGCTTCCCCGACAGGGGCCCCCGGTCCCCCCTCTGGCGCCACCCCTGCTCTATACTCTGCTTTTATACAGTCCTTTCCCCCCTAAAACTATGTGGCCTAGTGGTAAGGTCTGGGCCTCGGAGCCGGAGGGTTCCAGGTTCGATACCCAATTCCGTCGTGTATTGGGCTCGTTGAACGTTAAATCGGGGTCAAACATCCTCCCGTTGGTGTGGTGCAACACAACCCACACCGACCCAGCCTACCCTACTGGTTTTCAGGCATTAAAGAGCCGGAGGGGAAGAGAACCGACCATCATAAGCAGGAGGACGCAAGAGCCACTCGCAACTTTTTCCTCATATATACATACTAAACCCCGCAACATGGGTGGAAATTAAATACGTATAAACATATATAAAAGTTTCACATTACAAGGGCTCACCCGGCCAAGGAGGCAATACAAATAACAGCATATGGAGTGAAACTTATTTACTAATAAAAATTTACCATGGCCGGGGAGAAACAAACAATACATTCCTAATTTTAATTACCAATTGCATTCCACCCATAAAATACAATGTGTGAGATGCAACGCAAATACAAAAAAAAAACCAACCCAAAACCACACTCAAAACAGACGCAGACAAATTATATCGAACTAAAAATGGAACAACACACACACAAAGCAATTCTACACACAAAAATGATTTGGTAATCATTTTTTCCTTTCCTTTTTTCTTTAAAAAATATATAAACTAATCCATTCTCACCCACACAACTAATCAGTTAAAACTTCCAAAAAAGTCAATACTCTATTACCAAGCATACACCGGATGTATTTATTAAAACCATGTAATAAAAACCAACGGGAATAGCCACTCCCATTGCAAGAAACCCGCCAATTCAAAGATACCCAGTCCGCCATGTGCAATGCAGAGCAATCAGGCTCACACCTCCAACACGACAAGGCGCCCCCGACCAGGAAATCGAATCGGACCTAACGGTTGGTGTGATGTGGAAGTTTGGAGAGGAGGTGCCAGCTCAGGTGACGTCCTCGTCATCTGACCACGGTTCAAAAGTACGCTCTCCGTCCCAAAATAGCCCTCGTGCTGCTTCAAAACGGGACGTTAATATAACTAAACTTAATCCCCTCAAACTATGTAATAGTGGGTGGGAGGGGGCACGCTCTGCAGATGAAAATCGGGACTGAGGGATATTGCGGAGTTTATTTTCCCTCTACGAAACGTTGAAATGTATACAGTTTTTCCCTAAGTTTTCCCTGAAGATTGAAAGAAAACCAAGATATATTGCGTTAGATTGTTGACGGATTTAAATATTACGCACTAAATTAAATAAATTTGTGATTAAATTGACTCATCAAAAAAGTTGGGACGGTGGAGCACCCCCCCCCCTTGCTGTAATATGTGTACGATTAGTATTTGTCATCAGGATGCGTATCCAGTTTTCAAAGAAAGTTTATCTATTACCCTGTCGTTTTTAGAATTTCTTTTTTCATTTAAATACACGTGCATATATGCAATATCTGAACCGAATATATTTTAAGGTTTGACTATTAGGAAAGTTTTATTGCGAAAACGAGTTATTTGTCCTGAAAATCTAAGAATAAATTTAGAATATATTCTATACCTTCTTTTTAAGCATCAAACCATTCGAGTAATCGTCAGAAATTGAACCTTATGACTGTTTTAGAAAAGAAAAATATATTTCGATATAGAAAAAAATCTGCCGTAACTATATCCATTATATAAAAAGAAAAACGTAGCGAAGAAGTAAGTTTATAATATAACAGAAACTAAAACCATTACGAGCAAATATGCAATTTTTGTGAATTCTACTTTTAAAGGAAAGTCCAAAGAGGATTAGTTTTATTTTTAAGAATGTTCGGGAAATAAAATGTAGAGATACACCTTACCTTTCTCTTAATGAAATTTTTCAGCTGTAACTTGCATTTTACTAAGCTTGAAGCTACCTTGCTTTTCATTTAGACTAGAAACGAAATCCGTTTTTCTCTAGTTATATCATAGAGCTGTAATAAGCCAAATTGGATTATAAGTAAAATACTTCGTACGGAGAAAAAAGTGCTTCTGAAAGTATGTAGGCCGATTCGGAATTAGGTTTTGCGTCCAGTGAAGAAATATTTTGGCAGACGTCCACAACACACTGGCAAAAATGCTAGCACTTTGGAAATGAAATATGTCTCCTAATGTATTCTAAGAAGGACTTATAGAAAGTTGAAAATTACTTCAAGAATTACCCCCCATCTGTGCTCCTGAAATGTATTTCACGGCGATTTCAAAATCATATTTCGAATTTTTTGTGACAATGATTTCGAAAAAGAAATGAAATAAGTCTTTTAGTCTAGCTAGGTTAGAGCAAGCAATAAATGTTTTCGCGATTTAATTTAATTTAATTTAATTTAATTCACTTTTGTAAAAAAGGAAAGAAATTGGATTTTCCCTCTTTATCGTATTTTCGGTGTAAGATGTTATTTATCATCGCAAGAATGTCATTCGTTAAATTTTAATCTTATTTTATGCCGAAGAAATCTTATTTACATATGAAATCATTTTCTTTTGGCGCTCTGAAGTGTTTCGGAGAAAATTGATTTTTCTAGATGCTGCTGCATTGCACTAAATCGAAATGAAATTGATTATATTTTTCATGAAATAATTAATTAAATGTGTTTGTTTAATTTTCCAATTTTAAACTGTGTTCCATTTTATTTTAACGTGTGATGTTATATTTCGGTGTTTTCTTTCGAAAGTAAGGTGTTCTACTTTCGAAATGAAAATTGCTTTTCCTATCGCATTAGTCGATCACGTGTTCGGTTCAGGTACCGCAAGGTTGCATATTAAATCACTCATCTTTTCTTTTTTTGATGTTTGCTTTTCCGCATTATTAATTGTTGTTTTCTGATTTTCACCCCACCACTGAGTCTGCCAATTTTATTCTAAAGTCTGTTTTAAGATGGTCGATTTTTATCCATCATCTACCTTTTAATATTTTCATCTGTTTCCTTCAAGAAATAATTTTACATTAATCGGCTTTATTTGAGTATTCGTATGTTGTTAGTCTTGAAACTTCATTCTTGTATATCTTCAAGCCTGTTATTCGCATTTTACTGATATCGAAAAGGATTTTAATTTACATCATTGTTAGACGACTATTTTGGCACCGTTGTTTGGCTTCTAAAGTGTTTAAGTAAGATCTAATATTTTTTTTAACTAAATAATATATTCTAAAATCTTAATTTACTTCTTTTTGCATATACATGTTGTTATAGTCTTGAAACTTCATTCTTATATAACTTCAAGCCTGTTATTCGTATTTTACTGATGTCCGAAAAGGATTTTAATTTACATCATTGTTAGACGACTTATTTTGGCACCGTTGTTTGGCTTCTAAAGTGTTTAAGTAAGATCTAATACTAACTAAATAATATATTCTAAAATCCTAATTTACTTCTTTCTACATACAGCCAAAAATAAGTTGCATGCTGATTTTTATTTTATTTCTTTTTTTAAAGATAGCTCAATACACTAATAAGAAGGGCCAGACAGTGGAAATCTGGACCAACTAGGAAAAATATGATTTGCATCTAGACATTGTTCAACAAAATGCCGGTGCAGCGTAATGTTTTGCTAGTTTTTAAACAACTTTTATTCCATTTGCTCTCATTTACATTACTGTTATGTTCAAATATTTTGTAGATATTGTATAGCAACGGATTCGGAAACCCTCCGCGCTTTTGCGTATGCGCCGGGCGGAGTTATTTTCATCAAAATAGGGGGAAAGTGAAGAATTGAAGGGTGATGTTTACATTTTACTGAGCGTGATCTAACAAAGAACTCCGGAAATACGCTCATATGACTCATTTCCTGACACCCCTTTCCGGTATAAAATCGTCCAAAAGTGGTAGTCTCGGAATCCGTTGCTGAACAGTACTTGCAAGCGTAATTTTTCATCTAAAATAGCTGTTGTAAAGTATACCAGGATTCTTTTACATTGACTTCAGTGAGCTTAATTTATGAATTCAAAACTAAGATACATCCGGTAAAATTGGAACATTGGTTATTCTGCATGTTCGACGCTACATTATGATTACATACTTCTTTCATACTGTTGTTTTGTTCGTTATATCATCTATCGTTTTATCAGTTAGAAAGGCTTTCACCAAATGGGATGCTACTATATGTATTTTTATTCAACAAAAGTTATGTTCCTGGTTTCAGCCCATTAGCTGGAAGTTCTGCTCTTTTTTCATCTGTTTCAATTCTACAATTCAATCGTCATAAGATTTTTATCTGATTTAATCAAACAAATTTCAGTTAGAAAAAATTTCATGTTCCACAAACATTCTAGTGGTTTCAGATGAGCGTTTTAACATCTGATTCACACTTTAGTAAAAGAAATACTAATGAAGCATCACTGTATTTCATCCCTTCAGCTCATCAAGTAAGCCTTTTAGCTCGTAAATCCCTTTCTTGAATTCTTGTAATCATTTCATCTAACTCCATGGCTGATTGATGTAGAGGTCACTTGTCCAAATTATTACTGCAGCGAAAGATATATGGTTGCAGATAGGAATAACAAATTATATCCACACGTTTCTTGGTAAACTCTACCAATTAACCTACTTCTACATGAAAATAACTAAATATTTAGACTTCAGACGGCTCTTTTTTGTTAGAAATACTGTCTACATTAACTATATTTTTCTGAAACACATGTTCTTGCCGGATAGGTTCCTTCAATAATTATTGATTTCTACGAAATCTTTTATCAGAGAACTGGAATGTCCTTGTGAGATAATGAATCCATTTCTGAGAAAATATTACTCCAGAAGTCTGAGTATTCCTTAATTATGTGTTAAATGATTTTTATTGTATTGAATGATATAGAATCATTTGATTTCTACCGACCTTAATTCTATGCCGGTTATCTGCTCTGTTTATCATTTACTGCCAGATGAATTCCGATGCATTCCGAATTAAAAACAAGCTTATCAAATGAAATCATTCTTTTGTATTGTATTTACCCGTGATTACTTATTTAATTTACATTTTCAATAGAAAACTTTATGATTTTTTGGAATTTGTTTAAGTATCCGAAGAAAATTCTCCCTGCCTTATTAAATGCAAAATATTTTTTTTGTCTTACTCTTAACCCTTTGGGTACATTTGACGAGTGAGACTCGTCATCTGCTTACTTGGGCGAAGTTACGGTGGACGAGTATGACTCATCTGAATTTAAGAAGAATTATTGGCGCAAGTGGTCCTGTCAAATTATAATATCCGTGAGCGTCCTACAAGTAGCGATGCACCACATCGTTTGCAAGCGAAAAATTGGGCATATTTTCCGGAGAATATTCCGGCAATTAGATTAATTAGACAATAGAATTAAAGAAACACCCTACAAAACGGTGTCGCGTATGTTTTAAACATAAAATAAGAAAAGAAACCACTTGGCAATGCAAACAATGCCAGGTACCTTTGCATTTACCGACATGTTTTGAAAAATACCACACGGTACCAAATTATTAGACTTTAAGTTGGTTCTTGTTCTACATAAATATTTATATTTTGTTTCATTTATATATTTATTTATATTTTGTAACTAAAATGCTGTTTCAAAAATATATTTATATCACCAATATAAGTATATTCCAAATAAAATGTATTACTTTTACATATTAATCCATATAGCGACAAATTAAATCTGTCCCATGGGCATAAAAATCTTCAAATAATTTAGTACTCAAAGGGTTATTTTTTATTTGCTTTCTTTCATGAGAACAAGGAAGATGCTGTGTTTGTTTGAAAAGAGTTTGTCTCATAAACTACTTTGTATTTTGAGGAACCGTTACCTCTGTGGACAAAATTATTGTCACATTGTAGCACTAGTGCGATGTTCAAGTAATATTAAATCCACGATCGCTTTCATAAACTATCGTATTATATGAAGCGTATACATTTGAATGTTAAATAATGAAATTCATAAACTTTCTCTCGTAATTTATTGCTGAACTCTTTTAATTATTTTTTAATTATTTAATCAGTTGCTTCTTTGCATAAATCTGCTTCAAGTTCGAGCTGATCTTGGTATCTTACCAGTTTGTAAATGTGAAGGTTATTAACAAGTAACTGAAGGTAAAATGCCTCTATGAAAACAAATAGATTCTCGTAAGAAATCCATTTCACATAGACTATTAAGGTACATTTAAGAAGTATGTTGTTAAGTCATTATTTATTTTGTTGTTTGCTACCAATGTGTTAATTGCGAAGTAAACCCATATAAAATTATCAAAAAATGCTTGCCAAATAAATTTAAATATGCCTTGTGTTGAAAAATCCTTACTTTTTAACTATTACTAATTAGTTGCGTGGAATAGCTGCCACTGCGAGTAGTGCTGGCTCTATTAACTATTTTTAAACTGAGGCCCCAACTAATAAGAGATGACTGATGGAGAAATCTTGTAATGATTCTGCGGTGCTAAAAATGAACTCCCAAATTGCTGCAGTTGCTGAATTGAAAATTTTCTTTTGATGGATTGCAGGCACAGGAACAAAAATGATAAGCTACATTTATCCTACTTTCAACCATTTAATCAGGGCTCTCGTGTCGTTACATCGGCTAATGTTGCTTCTATCGGTATATCAGACGACGAAAAAAATCGATATAATCGATATCGAATGAGAGAAGGGGAAAAAATATCCCTTCCACCAACTAGTCACAAAATTAAGTCCCAAATAATCTTTTTCCCATCGCTCTCTAAAGAATCTCCGAAACCGATTGACAAAAACTGCATTAGAGGGAAAAGTTGACCCACTCTCATTAAATGCAAGATCAAACCTAAAACTCTTATGATCATCCACTCTGCCTTCCCCTAGTTTAAACACAGGCAAATGGCACCTCAATTTAAAGGGGGGAACATCATCGCTGTGTAAAATTATTTGAAGGTAGGTTTCTCCTCATTCAAGCTTTAATTCTTCCAAGACGCAGATTATTTTGTGCATTGTGCCCTATAACTTAAGCAATAACTAGAACTATCAGTTGAAGTGTTTATACACTTTTGGAACAACAAAAACTGTTTTCAATGAGCTGTAAAAGTAAATTTGAGCATTGTGAGCTTAACAGGGTGGGCAAACTTCGTAGAGACAACTTCGTAGACACTCAACAACTGTCAACTTCGTAGACATTTCTAAAAACCTTTATTTTCCAAAAGGAATTACTCGTTCAAATGTTAGTTTACCTGCTTTGAAAAATACTTTTCAGAGTTTTTAAATAATATAATATTTCCACTGCGTTTGAAAAATGTTATATTTCAGATAAATTAATAAATTTTATATTTTTACTGGTTGAGGAGATTTTTTTATGTAATGGTGACAAAGCTAAATAAACATGTTTTGAAATTAGTACATGCTTAATAAGGAAAGAAAAGTTGTCTCGAACAGCTAGGCGTAATTTTTAACAATGCAAATTCATCTGGTTCAGATGAAAAGCTATAAACCGCTGTGTTTTGTTTAGATTTGAGAGAAACGCAACGTTGTCCTTTCTAAGTGTTCTATAAAAGTTGCTGATTCATGTCATGGCGAAATATCAGATGATGACCATCACACAACTGAGTTGCACAGTAAGCATTCATTGTCTTCGTGTTGTATTTTACAAAAGCCATCTGTGATTAAATGCTTAAACAGAAGAATGGTTCCATTTGCAGGTTATTTAGAATCAAAATCATTAGAACTGCATTTTTTAAAATATGTTTTCAGAGCTTTTATGTGTTCTATGCGTAATTCTTGTTGTCATATCCTGCAATAAATTTGTTGTTTTGAATTTGAATGACTTCTGGTTGTAGGAACTGTGCTTTCGGACATGAACAGCAAGGAAATTCCCCCTGCAACATTTGATTCAAACCGTAGGATGTCTAACTCGTTATAGGCGCCATTTGAATATTTAAAGTTTGGAAGCATTAATTATGTTTATCTTACGGCTCGTATGTCATATTATTTTGGGAGTTTGAAATCTTATTTCTTAGATCTGAGTTACTATTTGTAACTATCCTTAAATGGTATCTAAATAACAGCTCTAACTCCTGTATTTTAACGGAATCAAACGATTACTTATATGACTCTATTTAACGAAGTCGCTAAATCCCGAAAAAAAGTTCGTTATATGGAAAATTCGCTAAATAGAGATTCACCTTTTAAAATACTTTAAACTACACAAAACAGATTTTAAACTCATAAACACTAAATATTATTTTAAAAAGTAATAAATATTACTTTTAAAATAACACTAAATATTATTTTAAAAAGTAATAAATATTACTTTTAAAATAACACTAAATATTACTTTTAAAAAGTAATACAATAATCACACCTTTATTTTGTAAATTAATTTGTATTTGTTTTATATATCTTACCCATCAGAAAGAAATCTGCAAGGAAAACAAGAATAAAACAGAACATTGTCCGGGAATACACTGTATTTTCAATTTTAAAAAAAAATTATATTAAAATTAATGAATTTTAATGACATTATCGCATTTATTATAACAAGTAATTTTAAGCATACATTACCACATGCGTCCTTAAAGTTAATTACTGATAAAGTCTGTTAATTTTGACTGAGTTTTTTGTTTGAAAAAGTGTTTTCTCTCGTAATACGTCTCGCATCTTTGCAATGCACCAAAAGGCGTATTGTTTCAAATGATTTTAGCATTTCATCATACGAAGGTTTGTTGATTTCTGCATTATAATCATTTCCATCTACATCATCTTCGTCGCAATTAATTGCTGTATTGTTTTTATTTTTCACACTGTCCAAAATATCCAATTCAGTTAGTTTTTCCGAGGTTTCAGCTTCAGAATCAAGTGAAAGAAAATCATCAATCAGCACATCATTGTTTTTCTTTGATGCTCAAGCACTTTTGCTTTGACATTTTCCAGCTACAAGAACCGAAATTACCAGCACGACTCCGATCAACAATCTAGAAAACGGGAGACTAGTTCAAGGACACGGGACAGCTCCATTGAGGGTGAAATGGGGATATTGAAAGTTTTTCTAGTGAAGTGGGAGGTGGGGGTGGATAAAGATTGCACTTCCTGGATGAAATGCAAAGAATGACAGCGATTTTACTGCTCTCGGCGAGTAAGGCGACTGGTAAAGCCAGTTCAAAGTCATTAATCACCATAAAATGTGTTAAAAGAAAGAATAAGTTTGAAATTTTCAGAAATATATTAATAGGGAGAAAAAAAAATACTGGATCACAAGAAAAAGTTCGTTAAATAGAGAATGCACTTCGCTATTTGGAGGTTATTTTACGAAGAAATTCGCATAATGTTCTTGGTTCCAAGGAAAAGTTTTCAAAATAGAGAAATTCGCAAAATAGAGGTTCGTTAAATAGAGGTCCGACTGTAGTTATACGTAACAGTTTAAAGATATTCATTTTGCCTTTTAATCTAATGAAATGATGCCTATGTATTAATAAGTATTTTCAGCTTTTGCTGAGAGTAAATGCTTATTATGCAGTGGTCCGTTTTTGATTGAGAAAAAGTGATAAATGTGAAGCATCTGTTAATAATTTGCCTGCTTTTTAAAAAAGTTAGATTCATGCATCACTGATTATGTGGAAAGTATTTAGTTCTGTCTAAAGAAAATGATTCTTGAATTAGTGTTCAAATTTTCTATTGAATGCCTTTGCGATGCAACATTCTTCTTTTGCGATCGGAATTTTTTCTTATGTTATGATTTAGTAAAGCATTAATCGATTACTTGCCCTCAAACCTCCATTAGTTCCAATGTTCAGAAACACATTTAAAAGAACTGATATTTCACTGATCATTTTCGCTTCTAGATTTTCCATGATCAGCATTAAAAATCACTGAAAAATTGAACTTCTCTTTAATGGGTGAAAAATGCTAAGCTCATCGGAAAAATCTGAAGAATTGCGTTTTTATTAAATAACGTGAAACCATTTTACTGATTTCGCCCCCCCCCCCCCAAATTGTGCGTAGATTAATCTCGAATTGTGATGTTTATACCATCAAATGTCATCCGACCATCATTAGATTAAACGTAACGGTGAAAAATTATTGCCGTAGCATTTGCAGAGGGTTTTCCGTTTACAAAAAGTTATACTTTTCATCATTTTCGAATTTTTGCTATTCGTTTGATATATTGTTTAAGTGCAGCTGCATATAAACTTTAACCCTTTATAAGGCCATTTTTTTCTAGTAGTGGTATAATAAAATAACTTAGGTATCGAGATTAATTTAAGAAAAGAAATTCATTTAGCTTATTAGATGACATTATTTCTTGTTAATTAATTTTATTAAGTAATAATTAATTACCAAGTCAAAACACTTCGTTATGGTTTGAGATAAGAAATTGTAACATCCAGGTTTTTGTTTCATCGAAAAATTTGGGCGAGAACCTACGCCAACCTTAAAAAATGCATTTAAAAATTGATGAGTTTGGTGGGAAGTTATTCCCACGACCTTAGAAAGGGTTAATAATGTATGCCTCACTCTCCCATAATGCACTTAATAGCGTACAGATCAGTAGTTTATCCTGGGGAAGTAAGTCATGCAGAAAGCTTTAACGAAACAGAATTGTTGCAACTGTGTAAAAGTTGTTAGTTCTTCTCAGACCTTTGATTGTGATTTTTCCTATGGCTTTATTTTTGCTTAACTGAATAATATAACATTTCATCTTGTGTATTAAATATGTTTCACCATAATAATTTTCTAATCCACTATTCATTAATAACGCACCTTTAATGAAATGAGTTCATTTCGAGGGATAAGCTCTCTTAGTTTCTGGTGGTATACATGATGCTTAACATACTTTTATTTTATTTTATCTATGTGATGCTTTAGAATTATCATATTCACTCTACTTCTTTAACTTCGTTTACAAAATAATATAAGAATATATGAAAAAGAAATATATGCAATAGGTACTCATTTTTGCCTTTTTTTGGTAATAAATTTGTAACAAAAAGATGAATTTTTATATTATTTTTTCTGTGCTCTAATTTTATGAATAAATTATAGACCTTGTCTAATGATTTCTGGAAAATGGAATACAAAAAATCACCCTTAATCAATACGAAATGTATGAACGTTTGGAGTAATTCATTAAAAATAACGAATAAGTGGCGTTAGAATGTATGAAATAGTTGGCTATTTTCAACAAGTTTACTGAAAAGTAAAAAATCTTTACTAAAACATGCTGAATATTTGATGTAAATTATGTGTATTTGTTTGATGGAATAAGAGCTTTTGATATTGCTCAGAAAACTGTTCACTTCGTTCTGCAAAGCTGGAACTTAATTAGCAGAAATTGAACATGGTAACAAAACCTATCAATGCATTAATCGCAACATTTTTTAGATAGTCCATACGAATTACTGAATCTGTATGGCAATATTCTTCCCCTGCCTTTTTATGTTTGATCCCTGGTTTTGGGAAAAATCCCTCGAAAAGGTTGCTGTGGAAACAGCGCAATCAAAAAGCGCTCGAGATCATCAGATAATGACAAATCGTTTTCCTGTTCTGATATGGTATCTCGACCTTTTTTTCTTTCCGTTAACTTCACTGCACAGAAAAAGCCCCCCCATAAAATACACTAATACATCTAAATGCATAATACATCTAATGATGCAATGAAGGCATCATTTAATGCTTACCAGTCCAGACAATGTTTTATTTGTTCAAGCAAAATTTTTTAATTCCGAATATAAAGTTAAAGGGCGAAATTCTGAAGCGAACAAATTTCATATAAGGGAAAATCATAACTGTATTTTTGTAACTTATTTAATTGACTCTTAGTCATTTTTATTATGTATTTTATTACTTGCTTGAATTTCAGATGTAATATTTTTTAAAGGTGGAGTCAAATTTTGATTGTTTGTGCATGAGAATGTTACCCAATCCGGAATTTCATAGCATTAGACTGTATTTTAGGATAAATATACTAATAACAATGCCTGATGCCTTACTCTTATGCTATTCCTGATACCCTACTCTTATGCTATGCCTGATACCTTCCTCTTATGCTATGCCTGATGTCTTACTCTTATGCTTTGCCTGATGCCTTACCCTTATGCTATGCCTGATGCCTTACTCATATGCTATGTCTGTACTCTTTTGATATAATAGAAAATAATTTTTTTTAAAATTCATGTGTATGAAAGTGACTACATGTTTAAGGTCCTAAAATATTCCTGGTTCCCAAAAAGACCCCTTGACAGTCTTTGTTTATCTAGAGATATATGCGACAGTAAAATAAAATTTAATTTTGTATTATTTGTCGTATTCATTCACCGTATTATATTCAAAATTTTGTATTTTGTTTTGATGTACAAATATTTCCAAATAGAAACGGTATCTTTTTGCTAGTTTGTTTTATGCACCAGTTTCCATTTTAAGAAGCAACACGACATCATGTTTTAAACATATATCTCATTCTTATAAAAACTAGTGGAAAACTTCAATTAATACTTTATATAAATTTAATCTCTTTTTTTCTTTATTTTTTTCATTAGACTCCTTCATTTCTGAGAATTTGTTCGCAAAAAATTATTAGAACGCTTTTCTTAGGGCTGTATGATATTTTAAAAAATATGCTGGTTGAATAATTTTGCATTGTTATTCAGTTATACAATAAACGAATAATTAGTAAAGTACTGAGCCTTTTTTTGCGAATCCTTTTTAAAAAGTCTATTTTTAGAGATACTAAAAAATGAGTCTTGTAGATAAGACAATAAGTATTTTCATTAATGAAAGAAAATTTCTAAAAATATTGTGATGAAGCTTATTCTCCCGAGAGCCACTGAATATAAAATAGAACTCAGTGCTGAAAGTTTAAAAAATATTTCTCGAGATTTATTGTCGTTTTACGATGTTTTATTCTTTGTCGCAGTTTTCAGACAAAAGCATTTGCTTCAAGTATTTCATTTAATCTCCCGAATTTGTCAAGCATCGGTTTTCGTTTGAATTTAATGGTGCTGTAAAGGCTGCTTCTGAAACTTTCACTTCTTTCTTAATCCATCTTGCCAGGATGTCGTTTTTCTTCAGAAACTCTCGCGAGCCATCAAACATTTTGTCATTCAGTCATAACTTTCGAGCAAATGCGACAGCTTCCTCGAATTCCGAAAGACTAATAAGGCAGGCAGCTCTCGTGTAAGAGAGGGGGAAGAAGCTTTCGCAATCAGCCGATGCCTCTGCCTTCCATAACAATCAGAAAAAAAGGAAAAGAATATTGTCGAAGATCTCCAAAATTGTCCCATCTCTCCAAGGAATTCATTCCGAGACAGACGTAGATGTTTACAACATTGTTTTCGTTTCTTACCTATCGTAAAGACCACCGTAAAAATGTGTCAGTTGAATCTGTTTCTTCGATTCCAGTGGATTTTGTCCCACAATCCCATTATATTTCAGTGATTTTTCACAATTGATCGAAATTTTGCTTTGATTAGAATTATGAAGTAATACTGATGCGAGTTTATTAACTTATTGAATCTGCTTTCTGTAATTTTCCTTCATTAAAAGAGTATGTTACTTTTGAAATATGTTTTTATGAGCATTTAAAAGCAATTCTATATTATTTCGTTTGCATTGAATTATCTAATAATGAAGCATTGAATTAAGCCCCTTTAAACAATGTGTTATATGGTTTTGTTTGACAATCTCTTCTTCGAGAAACCTATAAAATACAAATAATCGGTAATTTTACTTCTGCTATATTTTAATGCTTAAAAGGTGCGTCATTACTATCATTGATCAAAATTCAGTCAATAATTTGGCTTTGAAATTTCATGAACAAAATAGTGGGGATTGAATTGGTTAGGTATACTGGTTAATATATAAATCCGTAAATCTTCTTTGTCGACAATCTGCGTATCAAAATTTGGAGTTGGTACTTTACTCAGGATTGTATACTCTATATTAGGGTATTTATCCTGCAAATAAAATCAAATTGAAAAGTTGATCTTACCTTTTATCTTTTAAAGCTTCTAGTGTTGCTAAGTTATTTTCCGCGAACCGTTTCGAAAGAAATATGCTGTATGTGCTGATATGAAACAAAATGTACTCTAGTTTTCTTTTTCTAATATCGCTTCCGTGGATCATCTTATCTTTACTGCTATTCGACTAAAACACTTGCAGAAAATATTAAATCTTTTAGAGCGAATTAACTACCAAGTCTCTCTAAAACGTGAGCTGCGCAGTAATACAACAATCAACCAACCATTGGACACTAACATTGAGCTATTGAATCATTACATATTTAAACTGAGCGCATCAGTACTTGGACCCTAAAAGGAATATGAATTAAATAATTTGTCATTTAAATAAAACTGGGGGCAAAAGCTATGCGGAATAACATATCGTTCGAGTTAATTATCTGATAGTTAATCTCCATCCAATGATTGGTTTTATTGTTCTGCTGAAGACTAATTAGTACATTTTGCTTACGCATTGCCTGAAAAGTGCTATTCTAATAATGACGAGAAAATGTATGCCAAAATCGAAATATCTCCACCAGTGTTGTTTGTAGACATCTTCGTATTACAGGAGCCCTGTGTCCTCAGGGGTTTGCAAGAACCTTTCCTATGTAATCATTCATTCAATGAGTCCCCCCATAAACGTGAATATTCTTTTTGGTGGTGACAGAAGAGATGGATTAAGTCAAGTGGAAGAACGTGATCTCTCTTATTCCTCCTTCGATCAAATTCTCATGATACGGGTTTTCCCTAAAGAAATCTGTTGAGGTCAGCAGAGCACTAAACGTTCATCCCACATAAAAGAACCTATTCTGTCATGAGCATCATTGCCAGCAGATCCCCCTATATAAAAGCCTCGGGATCACTCCATTCTCCACGGTTCAATGGAACTCTATCATTTCTCTACCCCCCATGACATTGGTGCCACCATGCATCTGTGTCCGGAAATGTGCTGATCTCTGCAGGGTCTCTCTGTAGCGGACATTGGCCGGATTTTTTTCCCATCCGGCCCACATCTCTACCCCGCCAACAGCTCAGCGGGTTGCTCCAGGGAAAAAAAGAATGAAATTTATGGGAGGGAAAAATGGTGGTGAGAGAAGTGAAGCGAAGAAGGCGGATCAGTATGGCACTGAAGAAATCAATATCGATATAAATCAACCGAGGGTTTATCGGTATCGGGTTTGACAGTTTATTAGAACGAATACGGCGCTGCTCTGTTTAGATTTGTAAAATTTGAAACTCGTGATTTATAGTCGGCGCGCACAAATCCTGCCTCATTTTTGGGTTTTCGAACCCTCGAAATGTCTCTGATAGCTGCCATCTCGAAACGGATTTTACTGCTTCGGAAAAAACATTCAGTTTTATCGTTTCATTGAAAGTACATTTTATCGACTTGCACTCGATATTAGGTATTTTTGTGAGATAAACAAAGGGTGTGTTCCTTCAGCTTATCTTCGTTTTTTATGCCTAATTAGCATTTTCTGTTGCGGTTTAATTTTGGGAAATCTAACTATACCGGAAAAAAAGGGTTGATAAATTTATAGATAATATTTTCCTCCATCTCCTTGGTTCAACATTAATGCATTATTCATTATATTTAAAAATAATTACTGTATTGCCTCAAATGGATTCTGTAATAATTATGCTAATGATTATTTTTCCTTGCATGGTTCTGATTTTTAAAAAGAAACAGTGTTAGTCGCCTTTGGCTCTTAAAAGAAAATCTCTCAAAGCTTGAAATTTAAAAATGAGAAATTATTTTTACTTCATTAAGCTAAAATAAATCTTATGGAATTTGTTTCAAACCTCAATCATGGAAAGAGATTTCGTCATAAATCTATGCATTTTCCTTCTGTGAGTTTCTAGAAAGCTGCACAAGATAAATTTTCTATGAATGCTTATACCAGTAGTTTGTGTCAGGTTCTATTTTAAACATCATTAAGTTTCATTTATATTTTTTAATCGGAAATTAATGATGCACTACATTCTAGTTTAAATAAAGTTGTTAACAGACGATACTATTGTATCAATTTTATTGATGAACAATTTAAAGCAGTATGGTTAGATATTTATTTTATTATTGATGCTTCATTATATCTTGCTATCGGCGTACTTTAAAATATTATGTGAAATGAAGCTTTACTTTCTTTACCTGATTATTCTGAATTATTTTTTTTTCTCAGATTTGATTTCAAATTGTAATTTTGAAACTATTGCAAAATTATTGAAAAAAATAACTTATATACTACGTTTATTTTAGTGCGGCTCTAAAAGTTTCTACCTTTTGTACTTTCATAATCATCATTATTAAAGTACATTTGACACTGCTGTAAATTTTAATCAGAAGAAAAAGAATTTCATGAAATAATTGAACTAATTGTTTATTATTTAGTTCATGTTATATGGAGAGTCTCTTGCGAAATAGTTTGGTTGCTTAGCATGATACATATTCACTTTCTAATTATTTCTTGGTATTTTACTTCTCGGAATTTATTAAACTTCTGAAATTTTTAGGAATAAATTAAAGCTTGTTGTATTTTAAACAAATAAAGCCCTCTAAAATGAGTAACATTTAGCTTTATTCACTTCCTCATTTGAATATTGTTACTTTTTAAGTAAAATAAACGCTAATGCATGCTAATATTTTGTCGTAAAAATTTATAGTGGGCTATATTTTCCAAAAATAGTGCAAAATAATACTTAAGATGTGAAATATTGGAGAATACGATAAAGCTAGTAAATCAATGGAATGGTTATTATATCACGAAATTAAAGGAAAGAAACGATTTGCATTAAATTAAACCCTTAAAGTCCCTTAAACCCTTAAAGTAAAGTGGTTGTTTCTATTTTTATATTGATGTCGAAAGTTGCTATAATAGAAAAATAATTATATAATAGCGCATGCTACATGGGTGTATAAAATCATTGAAAACCGAAGAATTCAAATGTATTTTATGAATAAATTTAACTAAACTGTGTATTAAGGATCCAAAATAATTTGCTCCGAAAACTCATTTGTCATTGAATGACGCGTGTATTCATGCTTTCCAATATTTGACCATAACACTGAATTTTTTAAAAAAATTTAAACAGTTCAGACTTCCTTTCATTCTCCCAACGTTATTTTAGGAAACTTTATGATGCTTTCCAGATTTGTTATTTGTTAGTTTTGAACTCACAAGTGTGAATATATTTAAATTACAATCTGTGCAAGTTATTCTTTTAAATAAAATATTTGTGTTCGGTATATTGAAGAGTTGGTCGGTAAAATTGCCTAAAATACTGTAAACGCGAAGCTCTCATTTTGCAGTTAAATTTAAATTGTTTACATCTTGTCATTTCAGATACTGTTTTCAAATAAAATTGTCATGTAAGGTTTGAAAGGAGAGTGGACAAAACTATGAAACCCCTTTGGCTAAATGCACGTATTCACATTCTTTTCCTAGACATGCTACTAAAGATATTCTTTGAATTTTCTTATATTTCCTCTGTGACATTTGCTCGTTTGGTCCGAGACGTGTCCTCACATACGGAGCAAAGGAAACGGATTATCTTCCTCCTGAGGATAGGAACAACCCCAGAAAGCAGAAACAAAACTGTCTGGAACTGTCACAAACTCTTCGAGTCGTTAAGACAATTATATCTGCTTGGATCGCCAGGCCTTCAACATTGATAGAAATGATAGCAACTTCTTTTCTGAAGCCTCAACAATTTCCTTCCCCTAACTTTTACCAGAAGGGAATATTGAGCTCTGGAACACACTTTTTCTCTAAGGATAACCATCCGTTTTCATTTAGCCTTTAAATCTTTGTCATCTCGCGACCCCCTGCGATTTTATTCCTCTGCTGCAGTCTCATTTTTCTTGCATCTATTCGGAGAGAACGTTATGCTCTGTAGGATGTCCACTTCAGAATTTCCCCCCTTGCTACCGTTATTATTTATCTCGGCCTCCTCACAGCTGGGGTGTCTTTTCCTACGAAGATTGTATAAGGTGAGATAACGGTTGGAGTGAGGGAGATAGCGAATGTGGCTAGAATGGTTCAAGCATTTTTTATTATTGTTTTCATGAAACCCTGTTTTGTGTACTGCAGTATGCGTGCGTACCTCTTTTATTCAGTCCTGAAAATTCTTTCCCTTTAAAAATTCAATATACCAGCGCCAATCCACATAATAAAACATGATTTTTTTTTCATGGCGCATTCATGGTACTTTTTTTAAAAGGCATAGTTTAAAAATGCGAAGTTTCCCCTTTCTTTCAATGCCCCGCATCGTACAGAATGGGCGTAATCGTTTCAGATTCCAAAACTTTATTGTATAAAAAATGCATTAGGCAGCAACGCTATGCTCCAAACAACACAGCTTTTTGAAGTTATAATTCTCGTAAAATAATAAAATAGCTTGCTTCCAGGTGACATGGATTTTGTGCTGTAGCTTTTATTCAGTCCTGAATCGATGTCAAATTCTTTCCCTTAAAAAATTCAATATACCAGCGCCAATCCACATAATAAAACATGATTTTTTTGTCATGGCGCATTTATGGTACTTTTTTAAAAAGCATAGTTTAAAAATGCCAAGTTTCCCCTTTCTTTGAATGCCCCGCATCGCACAGAATGGGCGTAATCATTTCACATTTCAAAGCTTTATTATATAAAAAATGCATTAGGCAGCAACGCTATGCTCCAAACAACACAGCTTTTTGAAGTTGTAATTCTCGTAAAATAATAAAATAGCTTGTTTCCAGGTGACATGGATTTTGTGCTGTAGCTTTTTGAAATTTGTGACTAACTTTAAACACACCATTTGCAGTTCACAGTGCCGAGTAAGATTTCTTGGGACCATAAAAGTATTCATTAAATTCATGGCTCTGTTTTTTGTTTTGGAATGTAAAATAAATCAATTTCAATTTATTTTTCTTTGCAACGTTGAGGTACCTTCATGATTAAGCGGGCAGTTGAGAGCCAGCTGCCCCCACCCGTCCAAAAAAATCATTCGATTTAAGGAAACATTTTTAGAAAAGCATCAACCTAGTTATACCTTTGGCGCAAAAATTCCAATATTTCTAGAATTAAACCGTTAGTTTGATCAGGTTACTCCAGATCGATGCCCAGACAATAAGATAGCACATATTGATTGCACTTCGTTACCTCTGATGATCGATAAGATGAACTTGAGTTTTACGTTGCGTCGATAACTAATGATCACAATTAATGAGTCTGAAAGATATGCAGTTCCAAAGATTCAGCACTACATCATTATAAACAGAAACAGAATACCCATTATTATATATGGCGTAGTGAGTAGACGAGTGTGTTGAAGAATTTGCATTTTAAAAGTAATGAAGTCTTTTTTTCAGATAACTGTAGATTTCTAATATAGATGAAAAACATTATTGTTCTGAACTAAACTTTGAACTGCAATTTTAAATCAGTGCATTGAATATCTGTTTATTTGTCCATAGCGTTTGTCGTTATAGAATTATATTAATCCTGAGCAAAGTTTTACTTAAATAATCACCAAGTATTAATATCTTTGTCTGGGGTATGTATGTCTTGGAAATCTTTTTCCCGTTTACTTCAAAGCCTGCCAAATGCTGCAGAATTTTATTAGTTTCTACGTTTTTATCTTATTTAATTTCTTTGGAACTAAAAGCAATTTCGGCAAAACTAGGGATTTGTGATTAAAATGTTACCAGCAAAAATTCTAAATTTTCGTTTCTTAAGATACAAACAAATAGTCCTGCAATCTTAAATATTACTTCAATTAACCTGTGGTTTATAAACTCAACTCAACCTCATGTAAAAGCGTCTTTCAATGACAAACAAATTTTCAATTCCTCTTTGTGAGAACATGAACATTTTGTAGTTTTGATATTTTTTGTATAATATCCTTCGGAACCTCAGAATTGATACCTTTTATTTTTTTCTCCTTTCGATTGCAACACTAACAGCGTATAGTGATATAACTAGAATATTTGGCATGATGTACCTTGTAAGCTTTTTTTTATGAGCTTTAATTGGCATAACTCAGAATTACCATCAATCTTATAATCTTACCGTCGAGTTTTAAGAAACGATCAATGTGAGAACATACTTATATAGAAGCCTTTTAATAATAGTTAATGTGTGGGAACTTTTTGGAGAGACTATGCAACAGCAAACATTCCACTTCTTTTGCGATTTGGAGAATTTTTTTCCAAACATTTTTTAACATGCACATAGTAAGTGTTCAACGTCATCTTAATCTGAGCTTTACTAAATCCAAGGATTGATAATATAATTGTCTCAAAGAAAGAGTTACCGAAAAAACTCCAGTTGTCAAAATAATTACGCGTCCAATTCTGTCCCGCTGACTCGAAGCAGCTTTTCTATCCCCTCAAGAATCGCTGAATTCACTTTCGGTGCTAGGTTACCCGGCTGATGCGAGGAACAAAGCAATCTGAATCTGTTCCCTTAGCAACAATTATTCTCCTTTTCGTGATGAGGTGCGTAATTGCCAGAGGAGCGGATAATAAGGAAAGAAACGGATAATTTGGAAACGGGATTTCATTTTTGATCAGTGGATTGAAGTGATTCCAATCGGGCATTCGTTGCTAAGTTGGGCAATAGGGTAAAAAGATTTCGCCCCGCTTTTCCTTATGCAAATTGCCGAAGACACTTTTCTATTAACAGAGATTTCTTAAAATATGGTCCTCAGACGACTTGCGATCGCGTCTGATTAAGTCGTAAAACTCTTTTTCTCTCTTGTTTCTTTTTGAACTGTAAAAAGCTTTCATTCTTAGGAGAGCCATTCTAATGAAAGGATCTTTGTCTTCTATGAGGGTATAAAATTTTTATGACGGAAATAATCAATTTCGTGATAACTACGTGCAATGTTCTGCATTTCGCAATAAAATCGATAACTAAAATGTTAATAGCACTCTTATACATTCAGGCAATTGTTATATCATACATTATTTATGCCATATGACCGGCTAATTATCTTCTTGTGTTATTTGTTATATGACAACTGATATAAGTGTTCCTTCTTTTTATGATCTGAATTTCTTTCTCGTATTTTTGAATAGTTTGTCATTTGTATCCTCTTTTGCATCTCGTTTAAATTGTTAAATTTTAACATTTTTCCAGCTAATGCTTCAAAGCTAATTTCTTGTTGTGTATTTATTATGATATTCTGCAATTTTTAAACAAAAAAAACGTATTTTGCTTGTATTTTTAATAAAAATAGAAATAAATCACAATGTTGATTTTGATAGGTTTTTTTTTTCGATAGTTTCGAAATTTGATACTTTTTATTTTTCCTCTCTATTTTGTTAATTTTACAAAGAATAATAGGGGAGAGACGCCGAAGTTGGACCGGTGCCTTGAGATTTTTGATTGAGATTTTTTTTTTTTTTTTTTCGTTTTGGTTTCTTGGCATCACTGACTAATGTATTTTATTCCTTAAACGTATATAGCAATCATTCAAATTTTATAGCAAAAATTTTAGTGATAGAAAATCTGTTTCTTATGAAGAAAGAACAGCATTTCTGAAGGCAAGTGTATTTAAATGAGTAAGATAATAAACCTTGTTTCATTTTGTTACTTTGAATCCCAATTATATTTGTTAGTTAAGTTGCAATTAATTTTTTCTGACGTAGGTAACTTTGCACCAAAAAAGAGGGTTTCTTTGCACCATGGAAATTTGCAGTACAAAAAAAAACCCTTGAGATTTGCGTTTAATTAAATTATACATTTTTATGGATGGAAATTATACAAAATGGATTTTTGTAATAATTTTCACTCACTTCCTGAAGTGCTTGATTTTGAAATTTTGTACACTTATGTATTGTCGATGATAATAAACTATTTAATATTTTCTATTTACTATTTAGTAAAATATTTTAATATATTTAGTTATTAGTTAATCGAGTAATTTAAATTTTGATTTCATCCGAGTGGTGCCACCTGGTAGTAAATTAGGGAAAAATAATATCAAGATTCCGTAATATTTATAATTATGAATTATAAAATATAGACTAAGAATTTGAAAATAATTAAAATAAAAAATCTAATTTTAGTATACTAATAAAAGTGTGTTTTAAAAACTATTATTGTTAAATTCATATTATATGCTATTCCTTGTACATTTTAATTGTCAGGGATTTTTACTCATGTGAGTAAGAACTGTGTAATGCGGCATTATGCCCTTTCACCAATTTCGAAAGATACTTTCTTTGCGATTGTGACTCTTTTTCGTCCGAACACATAGAAAAAGATCTTACAGCAATCCGAAAAGTCTTGCAAAGACTGCATTGTGAGAAGGGACCTCCTTATGCGCTGTCGTTTCCTGTACTGATATGCCTTGCAATTATTCTCTCTGAGATGAACACGTATACAATTTTTCCTGAGAAAGTCAAATGGAATACCTTCTGGCTAAATACCTCCTGGGCTCCATATGTTTCGGATGCAGAAGCATCGATTAAACATTCAGCATACAGGAATAGGGTAATTTTATATTGTCTTTCGTTCACACACATTATACTGTATATTTTTATATCTTTTTCTGTGATAGAGGGTTTTTTTCCCCAACATATTCCTCTATAAATTATTTTTCTGTGAATGCAAAATGGTGAAGAAAAGAAATAAAAACTCTTTTCCTGAATTATAATCGGGTTTGTTAATGAAAACATTTCAATCATATTTTTCAAAGTTCTGTTCGTCTTAGATTGGGTTTCTTTATTAATTTTATCTGTATATATGAATTGAATCAAGTACATTCATGATATGAAACTTCCTCAATTTATCCGTTGCTTATGTTTTACTCTGCACATTGGAAGGTAACTGAAAAACCTGGAATCTGAAATGGAAAATGTATAGGAAACACTGTTCAGAAACAAATACCATCTGACAACCAGCGGGAGTGACCTCCCTAAAACTTTCTCGCATACACCGCGCACCGGTAAATGTGCGGTATTCCCTAATGTGGGGAAAACACTCGCTCCAGCGTTCCCAGCTTTCTTTTGCGTAGAATGGAGAAAAAACCGAATTGGTAATTTCAACGCCTTTTTTCAACCGATTTAAACGGAATTGGAAACAAATCTACAATTAGGGCTTCAAGACTACATACGAAATTTCATTTATCTAAGTCATTTTTTTAATAAGTTATGGCGTTCAAAAGTATGCGATTATACAGACCGACAGACGGTCAACCCTTTGACGGATATGGCCCAACATTTTATACGGACCTACATTTCTGATGAAAAAAACTGTGCACCAAATTTTATCCATCTAGCTATCTCAGTTTTTCAGTTATAGAGTTCACATGAACGCGGACAGATAGACAGACTTCCCTTAGACGGATTTTGTCCAAAAGTTGATAGAAACCTACAAATTATGTGTAAAGATCACATACCAACTTTCATCCTCGTATCTCTAATAGTTTTCGAGTTTTCATGTTCACAGACAGACTTAATTCCAAAATTGTGTTTTCCAGACTCGGGGAGGTTTAAAACGTGGAGATTCGTCAAAATCTCGAGTTCGAATTTTTGACGATTACAATACTTTCCCATATATACTTCGTGTACGAGAAAGTAAAAAGTACATTAAAAATCTTTAATGGCATTTTAGCACATTTCTGTTTTATTTGCTCTATTATTGATTTTAAACTAGAATTTTTAGTAAAAAAATTTCGTTTGCAGACACAAGAGAATTAACAGAACTCTGGGCGTAGAAAAGCAATCATTAAATTGTAGATAGAGAAGCCATCTCGCTACGCCTACGGTCCATCGATTTCATTGGTCTGAGGCCATTTAGCGGGGGAAACTGGATTGATTCGCTTCACCAAGACATAAAGCACGCTTCGATGATTGAGTTTTCTTTTTCAGCCTGTTTACTTTTTTCTTTCCGAGTGTACTTTTTGCAGTGCTCACTTTCCTTCCCCTTTCCAAGTTCGTTATTTAGTTTACAATTTTTAAGACTTTCATTTTAACGTCTCTCAGTTTATGATTTCGTGTTTCTGCGAGTTCGCCTCATATATATTCTGCTGAGGTAAGGAAAAGTTCCTAATCTGACTGGGCTGCCGCGTTCGCGATAAGGAGGAATGTTTCTTCGGGATTGGATTCGGGAGGAAATAAAAACCGTCTTCAAGGAACCTAATTTGAATGTACAGAAAATTATCGGGGGGAATTTTTAAAAACTGAAAGAACTGAAGAGAGCTAAAAAGTGCTTTACCACAGCGGTGCTCAATCAGGCCTGCCCTGTGACTTTTATGGTACTTCCATAACTAATTTTGGTTTGGAGATGGTTTATTGATATTGCAATATTGATCAAAATTTTGGTGTTTCTGGTCAAAAAACTGTCCTCTAAAAGTGATGGTATCATTTCTATTCGATTCACCGATTCCTTACATTAATAAATTCGAAACAATTGTTTTTATTATTGGCTTCTAAAAATATGCTCATTCACTATATGACGAAACTTGTTTTTTTTGTGGGGGGGGGGGATTGAAATGAAGTTTCAGAAACTGATTCTAAAGAAAATTAAAAATACTTAGAAGTAACCCCATTTCAATACGTAGATAGATTTTTAAAACCTTTAAGAGAAGAAAAAATAATTATAAACAGAAGTAAGTAATATTGAAGTGTTCAACCATAACGCTGCTCGATGAAGCTTGTCGTATGAGTTTCAATATCTTTTTGTGATTTATATTTAGTTTTTAGGTTATTATATTATTGTATTTTTACGGTCTCAATATTTTCAACCACCTCTTTTTAGAATTAAGTAGCGATATTTTTAATATTTGCTCAAAATGCCTGTTTTGTACCAGCACGAAGTAGGCATTCGGGGCTAAGAAAGCACAAGAGAGCAAAAAGTAATACTAAGCAAAAATACTTGGTGTAAAAAATTTCTGGATTATAGTGTAGAAATAGCATTATTTATATATTTTTTACGTGTACAAATTCTGAAAATGATAAGAAAAAGGACTGCTAAGACGACTTAATAAACGAAATCGGAGCCATTGGCCAATCCTTTGCTGAAATGCCAAATTTGGGCTGACGAGATTTCCAGCAATCCTGCACATACAAGCACCAAGAAATGATATGCTTCACGTCCTGAATATCAGTTGCAGAATAATTGCACAGGTTACTGTTCTGTTAATAAAGCAGTATAAAGCTATCCAACCGAAATTGTTTGCGATCAGACCTGATAATTTTTTTAAGCTTTAGATTGTGGAATTTTTAAAATAACTATTATTATTTTTAGTATTATTATTAACGATGCATATTTTTCACGAGTCGTCAAATGTAGACTGCAGATTTTTAACCTTGAGACGAATGTAATAAGATTTTATGGTTCGGCTTAATCTTTCCTATTTTTTATTAAACTCAAAACATTAATTTTTCATAACCACATCCCCAAAACAATGATTTTCATTACATGTCCTAAACTGGAGAATCTACATTCTCTGCATTAGTTTTTTTTTTTTTTGGTTTTCTAATTAAATTTAAGCTTCATTACCTTAGAAAAGACGGTCTGCCTCGCGTAAAAGTCTATAATTAAAGTCCTATTAAAAATTCAGAACTAATTAAGATACTCCGAGTTATTTATTTAGAATTATTCAGAGCAGCATTATTAATTAACTTAGAATTTTAGCTCATAATTTAGACAATGAGGTAAAATCCACTATTAATTAAAGCAAACAATAGGGAAATGATTATTCATGAAATGTTTTGCGTGTTTTCTTAAAATATGTAGAAGGGAAAAATCGAATACCATCTAAAGGCGCTTAAATCCTTCAGGCTATAAGTGATTTATATCTTATTATTCATTCCTGGATGCATCCAAATTTAAGGTATCCCACTGGTTTAAAATCGTCGTTTTTGATGAAATTATCAAAAAACTTTCTATGACTTAATTTTGTAGCCTGTTTAACCAGCTTTCTAAAACTGTCTCACTTTTTACTCTACGTGAATTACAAATGGAGTTACAGCTGTTTTATTACCGAACTGGAAGCATTATTTTATGTTGCATGAAAACTTTCAATGCGTTTTCTGAGAAATGATATTTTTGAGGAAAACTTTCTACCGTAACAACGATTTCTCAAAAAGTTATTCAAGTATTGATATGAAATTTTCTGAGATTGTTTTCTGTGATATGTTTGATGTTTTCCTCTGAAAACTAAAGTCAATTTTAAAATCAAGTATTATTTTTAAGTGCTTAAATATAAACAAAAAGCATTTTTTATGAAAAATTACTAGTTTAGTAACTCTGTTCAGCTATATCTCAAAACTATTTTGAAGTACAAGAAATATTTTAGAGCATAACACAGATAACTGTCATAAAAATGTACTCCTACAAGGATTTATGTATATTTAGACTATGATTTTGTCCATGGCTGTTAGCATAAGGCAAATATTTTAGTCATTTTTCTTCAAATTTCTCAGTTTTTTTTTTAAATATTATTTTGAAAGCCTAATTTTACAACATTTTCATAGTTTTAAACATATGCAGTTGAAAAATAAAATTAAAAAATATATATAAGTTATTTTTCAAAAAATTGTCTCCGAACACAGTCGGATACCTTAAGTATATTCTTCTTATTTTGAGAATTCATTTCTATATGAAGCTGGGCAATAAACGTGCTAAAATTACAGCCAGCGAAATGATTTAACAGAATTGCTAAATCTTCTAAAACGGCATTTTTTGGAAAATAAAAGTTTCCTTCAAAGATATTCCAGAATTTTGCGTCTCACTTATTTGTGTAGAGCCACTTAAGTTTATCGTTTCATTAAAATGCAGAATTTTGCGTTTCCCTTCCCGTCATTTAGGAAGCAAATAGAAACATTTTATCGACATTATAAATGAGAAATGTTTTTAAGTTCTTGCCTTCTTGGAACTCGCTCTCTCTGTCTAAGATCAATTACTGCCAGTTTTATTGCCTTGGCAACAAACTAAGATGTTTCTCCGAAGTTCTTGAGCAATTTTTTTGTCTTTTGAAAGTCCTAGTTGAAGCCTGACCTCTTTAAGAGAAATTTCATTCTTCAACTTCTTATACCGCGGACAAACAATTAAAACTTCGGCGCCGGACAGGATTCAATGGACCAATGGCAACGACTTTCTCTCTAGATGACCGATTTCGACCGGTTCCCATTTTCTTAAGAACAATGCAAATGCATCCAGAGCCGTGCTCTGTAGAATCTTTTTGACCGAAACGCCAAATTATATTTGACAGGCACTTTTACTTGCGACTTTCGTTTTCTTCGTGTATTGTTTGTCCTAATTACATTTAACGAGAATGACCATAATATATTAATTCTCATTTCTATGATTTTAGAGCTTAGTTTGAATAAAAAATATTAAAGAATGAAATTAAAGAAATGGCCGAGAAAATTATTCTTTGTAAAATTTTCGCGAATTGTTTCAATTTTTGTGGGGGGAAAAAGAAAATCAGTAACTATGAATTTTTTACATATTATTTTTGATTTTTATTAATTTGAATAAAGA
Source organism: Araneus ventricosus (assembly GCA_013235015.1). Taxonomy (NCBI): domain Eukaryota; kingdom Metazoa; phylum Arthropoda; class Arachnida; order Araneae; family Araneidae; genus Araneus; species Araneus ventricosus. The sequence continues at coordinate 4,699,070 of BGPR01000001.1, forward strand.
ACTGCAACTTTAAAAATCGTCTTTAAGAATTTTTATTCCATACTATACTTTAAGTCTAATTTATATAGATCATAAGGATTGGTTTTAAAGAAACTGAAGATTTAAATGTCAACATTTGATTTTGAAAAATAATAATTTTTAATGTTTCACCTTATTTCTTATAATTTAATTCTTGAGCGACAGTTGAATCAGATAATACAAAATACTTACTCAGTTTTAAAAAGTTGAACTTTTTAGGATTTTAGTAATTTTTGAATGAATATCGAAAGTTGTCAATATTTGTGTGCCAATTTCAATAAAAGGCGTTAATTATATGTGAATTTGTAATCCATTTTATAATCTCCTTCAAAGAACACAAAATCATCTATTGCAGTATTTTCATCCGTTTTTTAAGTTACTGTCATGAATAAGTTACCATTAATTGCATGTCAAGTGTAGAATTCTTTTTTTGTGTGTGTCGTGGTTTCCAGCTCTTTCTGTGACAAATTTTAAAATGTTGATTTTATCCATCTGTTTTTAATATTGTTCCAAAGACTCTATGTGTAGAGAATTGGTTAAATCTAGACTCTATCTAAGAATTCTATTCCTAATATTTTCTTATTCTACACATGTTTTTCATGGCAGACTTCTGAATTCTCGATTTGGTTATAAAATAACACAACTCATGTAAAATTCTTTCCGGGGAATAAAGTTTCTTTCGAAAAAAATGAAAACATTTTTGCTAGCACTTGTACATCTGTAGTCAGTTTTAAAATACCACGGGTTTATTCTCGCTTTTTTCAAAAACAGCATGCTATACGTTCGCCAAGAGCAGATATGTTATAAATGTATGCATTCTCACATGCTCAGCTTTATACGAGCTGTCTCACTTTACAACTGAGCTCTGGTTGCCGATATTTTATCCCTCTCTCCCCCTTTTTGTCCTTTTTCTTTTACTGTCGCACCAACGCGGTAGGAGCTTTATAACGGTGGGGGACGTCTGGAAACAACAGAAACATAAAAAAAGAAGAAAAAATCGTGTTCCTTTAACTCAACAAGGTTCTAGTTTCGTTCCCCTCTTACTCTTTTAGGAAAAGAAAAGGGAGGACTTAGAAAAAGCTTTACGCTTGGATGGGAACAGTAGGCTTTTGCAGTCCTCTTACCTTTTAGGACCGAGAAAAAATAATAATGAAAAATAAAGAAAAAAAGTAGTCGATGTCACTACGAAGAAGGGCCTTGCCCAATGGTTCACTTGCTCTAAGAGACCAGTGACAGAGTGTGTTCTGGAACCACGAAACTCGCGCTCAAGAAGTTGTTGCACAGCCTTGTCGAACAGAACCCCTCACAGCAGCATTCTTCTGTTGAGTGGATATTATTTTTATCTGAGGGGGACTTAACAGTTTCTCTCCATCCTGCTAAACTGCCTAATAGCTGGTCTTACTCTGAATCTTTCTTGCGTTTATTGAGTGCCATCGTATGGCTGCAAGCCAAAACTTTTAAGTTGTCACGGTTGTAATGGGGTTTGTTTTCATTCGCGTGACATTTGTCGCATGTTTGATGACAAATGATTCCAGATTTCGAATCGGACATTTCGAAACTTTGTGAAGATAAACACTTTATTTATCCGCCTTTTCACTAGATGATTAATGAGTGAGAGTTAATCATCGACATTAACAAAGCGTTACGAACATTTTGAATCGAATGATAAGATCGAGCTTTTAATAATGTTCGTCATCTAAGGGCTGCGCCTTCGATTCTCTTTTCATCTTTTTAATTATTTTCTCATTTTATTTAAAATATCTCCAAGAGTTGGTTTTATGACGTTTGTCTTTATTTTAGTTTTTGCAAATACTCTTTGGCGCTTCTGATTTTCCCTGATTGAGTTGAAAGCGATACAAATTAGTGCACATTTTGGCTACATTACTTAATTAATAATAATATTAACCTTGTTTGCTGGATTTCGATTACAACATCAACCTTATTCGGAGATTTTGATGCGCTTCTGAAATGAAAATCTTTTATGACAGAAAACCCATACAGGAATATTCTATCCCCCTCTTCCCCAATTTTAATATTTAAACTTTCGAGTATCATGGATTAATATTTTAATACAAAATATTTATAATGTCATACATGAGTTATTTTTAGGAAATAATTTACGAAATGAATCCCGTGTATTTATGTGTATTATATAATGTTTTCTTATCAATCATATTACAAATTTAATTGCTTATTATAAAATAAGTTGCCTAAAGCAAGGTTTTTTCTTTTTTTAAATCTTAATTTTAAAATTTTAGTTTCATTCATGATTTTTCTTTCATTTGTCCTCTGAGGACCAGCGTTTTTAACGAAATAAAATTTAATATCCTATGCCAACCATATGCAAGATTTATCCAATTTGTTCTACTAATAAGGAGTGTGTAGCAATAAAGGAAGTGGTGTTGAAGAATTTTGACCTTGCGTGCAAATTGAATTTGATTTGCGTCTGCTGTCCCGACTCGTTATCACGTCACAGTCGCAAAAAGTGTCTGTTGTAGTTGACAAGCTTTTATGACCTTATTTAAGTTTTTGTTTTCGTTTTTGGTGCTTAAAAAGGGTGAATCATATTTAAAGAGACCTTTCATATTTTCCTCACCTAATGATAGTTTCTATAAAGCTTGCTAACCTTTGGTTTAGATTTCGGAAGGATAATAAGTTATACCTGTATACATTTATTAAACATTACTTTTCTGTAAAAGAATTACGTAAAAATGGTTAGAAATGTTATACAAAATTGTGAAACCGTAATTTATCCGTGATCTTCTTTTCATAATTTAATACTTTCGAACATCTATAGAATTTACCGGAACACCCTTAATAATGTTAAATATATCTTAAAATTTCATTAGTGTCACAGTAATTTCATTTAATTGCAAAATGAAAAAAAATCTAGTTATCGATTTATCGAATCTCAAGTTTTGTTTGTAGCCCATAAAACGTGAAACTAAGCTAACGAAAACTGAACTTATCTGAGACATATAGTGACTTTTAATCCTGTGAAACATTTGGAAGTGGAATGGATGGAACTGTGGTGTTTTAAAATTCGCACTGAATGAATCATAGCAGTCAACTGGAAGGTAACATTTACATTCTCAAGTGCCCATTCGGTTTTATGTGGATCGAAACAATGATGCATTTCTGAAAATCTAACATAACATCAATTCAATTAGTAATTAACCCTTTGAGTACTGAATTATTTGAAGATTTTTATGTCCATGGGACGGATTTAATTTGTCGCTATATGGATTAATATGTAAAAGTAATACATTTTATTTGGAATATACTTATATTCGTGATATAAATATATTTTTGAAACAGCATTTTAGTTACAAAATATAAATAAATATATAAATGAAACAAAATATAAATATTTATGTAGAACAAGAACCAACTTAAAGTCTAATAATTTTGTACCGTGTGGTATTTTTCAAAACATGTCGGTAAATGCAAAGGTACCTGGCATTGTTTGCATTGCCAAGTGGTTTCTTTTCTTATTTTATGTTTATAACATACGCGACACCGTTTTGTAGGGTGTTTCTTTAATTCTGTTGCCGGAATATTCTCCGGAAAATGTGCCCAATTTTTCGCTTGCAAACGATGTGGCGCATCGCTACTTGTAGGACGCCCACTGATATTATAATTTGGCAGGACCACTTGCGCCAATAATTCTTCTTAAATTCAGATGACGAGTCGGACTCGTCCACCGTAACTTCGTCCAAGTAAGCAGATGACGAGTCTCACTCGTCAAATGTACCCAAAGGGTTAAAAGAATGCATGAGCCAGACTATTAGGCGTTAAGAATCCTAAGTTTTATGTTTGTCCAATGTTGCAATGTGATTATGCTCGACTTTTTCCCTTTAGTGAAACTTACCGATGCGTCGTACACTTTAGGTTCGCCAAGTCTGGAAAAATTCACCGTCACTTAAATATGGAAATGTCGTTTACTGAATGTGTCGCATGGATAATTTTTCACTTATTCAAATATTTCACCTTAGGGTTATTGATAGCACACTTTAGTGTCAACTTCCACTCCATACCGTGCTATTTCATCGGAAGAAGATTTTCCTTCTCGGTTTAGCATTTGAATTCTTCCTCCTTTAAAAAAAGTACTTGGCGATTATTACAGTCTGCACCTTTTCCAACCCATCCCCACGTTTTACGATTTTGCTGGCTTCTTCATTCCATCAAGAGACCAACAAAAATATCCGTATAAACATTCATCTTTAAAACTCTATCAAAACTCCGTCGAAATTCTCTCGAAGATGCCATCCATTTTCGTGCCCAGAACGCATAAATTCACCACCAAGGTCTCCGTGCTACGAAACTACGCCGTTTAGAGTCTTCGACGTTACGGTCGCAAAGATCGTAAATTCGATGCATTCATTTAAATGTGACTGCTAACTTATTCTGCTTGAGTTGGGGCCTTCAAGAGAAAATGTCCATCCGTCAGTTGCCATTTCCGGGGTACGTCATATTCTGCAGATATGTGTTCGGAAACATAAATTTTGGGAATGCGTTAAATTACTTGTTGGGTTTCATTGCCAATCGGTGAGTCTTGTGGTGCTTCAAGCAATCTGTTCGTTTGATGCTAGTTCGCCTGTGATAATCTGGTAATTTTAAAAGGAAGGTCATGGCCGTGAATGTATCTATCGTGACAATTTGCCATCTGCTTTGGTTTGGCCCATTCCCTTTTATCCTTTGCACGGCACATTAAGATAATCGATCTGCGAATTAGAAATGGTCTGAATGAAATTTAAAGAGCTTTCTGTTAATTACCAATCTAATAAATTACATGATTGGTTATTAGTAAAGAAAGGCCGGAGTCATTCTGGAGCATTATCTCGTCAAACGTTCGTCTATTAAGGGATTTTGGAAAATGCCTTGATATGTTCCTTTTTATATAAAATATCTCTAAAAAATTGTTTGGCCGATAAACACTCGGATAAATTTTAATGACTTTACACATGTATGTGTGTTTTCAAATTTAAAAGCAATTATAATTATTCATTAAATCATGTCGCAAAGATCTCTGCGGAAAGGAACATCTTCAATTTGAAATGCAATGTCTGACTAATTTCATAGAATAAAATGTGAGTTTTAAAAATGTGTATCTATTAATATTATTTTACCAACAGTTTTGCAAAACAGTCTTTTGACCTTCTGCAACGTCACTTCTCATGAAAACAAAAATCCATAAGGTACTAGCAAAAAAAGTCTCTTTTTCTCGATTTTTAGAGAATATTTTGTCGTTTATTTAATAATTCTACATCATACCTCTAGTAAATATTTTGTTAAATGCAATTTTGGCCCGACAGGAAAAGTTCCTGTCCGATTACATTTCCTCTAAGTCGATGAAATATTATTTTGAAACAGAATATATTTAATTGATGTATTAAATTAAATCATTATCAATAAATTTAACAGATTTATGTATAGGTTAAAATGTTTTTCATTGTAATTAAATTAGTAATAATAATTCGCACGCCAAAAAAAATGAAAACGTATAAAACCTGTTTAAAAAAATTTCTCAATTAATTTTTAGTGTAAACGTATTGCATTTCAGAGCTGGAATATTTTCAAGATAAATAGAATTAATTTCCTCATAACTTTAAAATGTTTATATTATGATAAATTTTAAAATTGATTTGATGGAAACTGGATAGTACTAAAATTTGTCTCTAACTGTTCTGAAACATGAGCCCGTTAACCTGCAACAACGAGTCTGACACGTTGTTACGTTCACACATACATTTTTGTTATATAAATCCGTAATTAAGTCAACGTGACAATTAATTTTAAATGCAAAAATCACTTGGACACGCTTAAATGTCTCAAATATTCTCTACCATCTTAAATATATTGAAATAATAAAAAATATCCCAAATGGGTGGTGTCATCTAATGAGGTGGTCAAATAAAATCGTAAGGCAAGAGGTTAAAATGTGTAATGTAATTTAATTGTATTTTAAGTGTTTATGCATACATGCATCTTTTTTCAATTCTTGTTTTAACTAATATCCATTGTTTTAAATGAAAATGATGATAATAACTGTTTTCGCGACTATTCTGAAATAATAAATTTCATACAGAATAAATGGGGATGCACTCTTTAGAAATTCTTGGAATCGATCCTTTTCCTTCCTATTTGAAATGCTGGACTATAAAATCTTAGTTTTGTCATCAATTAAAACTCATCTTTGTTTAAACATGGATTAATTAGGTTACTCTACGATCTACTAAACCCATTGCTGCATTTATTCTTCTTGTAATGATGATTGTTGTTGATCCCTTCTGTTTAGTTAATAATTAATCCCGACTTGATATATTTGAAGTGCGTATAAATCAAACGCCCTTACTTCAAAGCAAACATTCTTGTTCAAGAAATAACCAGTTGTTTAAATTCATTGGCCATTCCCGTTTACTAGTTTGAACAATTCATTAATTTATCCTCGAGCGCAACAGTCTATGCTTGAATGTTGCGTTCAACTTACCCTTACTCTGGTATCTCTTAGGTCTTCTGTGGGTTGATTGTGTTTACATAGGTGTAGTGGCAAATTTGCACAAAATGATTGAGTATGCCTACCTTATAACAGTGTTGAGTTTCTTACTCAAACAATATACCGAGTCTAACCAAGATAATCTCACAAACAGTGTAGCGACAGTTGTTTGACATTTGTACGTTACAATTGACACTCTTTTAGTTGCAGCTCGAGCAATTTATAAGCGAAGTGCCAAAAACATTGATGTGGAAGCTTTGCTGAAATTTTAACTGAAATATCTGATGCGTTGAAGTTAAAAGACTTATGAAAATTCATTTTAAATACAGTCGGACCTCTATTTAACGAAGTAGCTAAATCCCAAAAAAAAGTTCGTTATATGGAAAATTCGTTAGAGATTCACCTTTTAAAATACTTTAAACTACACAAAACAGATTTTAAATTCATAAACACTAAATATTATTAAAAAAGTAATTAATCACACCTTTATTGTGTAAAATAATATATTTGTTTTATATATTTTACCCATCAAAAAGAAATCTGCAAGGAAAACGAGAATAACACAAAGCATTGTCCGGGAATACACTGTATTTTCAATTAAAAAAGAATTTTATATTAAAATTTATGAATTTCAGCATTTCATCATACGAAGGTTTGTTGATTTCTGCATCATGATCATTTCCATCTTCATCATCTTCGTCTTCATCGCAATTCATTGCTGTATTGTTTTTATTTTTCACACTGTCCACTTCAAAACTGCCTCATCCACATCTTCATAGACACATGCTTTTAAACGTTTTGAACAAGAATTCGATGAATCATAATTTTGTATCTTATCATGATTTTTTTATTATGGTTGATAAGCTGTTTGGAGGAATGCCAAATTTTAAAACAATATCCTTTTTTCCACGCCTTTATCCACCTCACGAAGAATTAAATTTTTTTTCTTTGATGTTCAAGCCCTTTCGCTTTGACATTTTCCAGCTTCAAGGTCATTGATCACAATAAAATTTGTTAAAAGAAAGAATAAGTTTGAAATATTTTGAGAAATAGGGAGAGAAAATATATTGGATCACAAGAAAAAGTTCGTTAAATAGAGAATGCACTTCTCTATTTGGAGGTTATTTTACGAAGAAATTCGCAAAATGTTCTTGGTTCCAAGAAAAAGTTCGCAAAATAGAGGTTCGTTAAATAGAGGTCCGAGTGTACTTACGATCCCAGTCAACGTAATTTGCTATCCAGTTTTAGATTAAGTGAAGGCTACTTTTAAAGATATGAATGCTGTAGTTTTGTTTCTATTCGCCAGACTGCTTACTGCAAATCATTTCCAACGAGCAATAAAAGGAATTCTTATCTCTTGCGGGGGAGCGGTGATATGAAAATGCTCTGAGTCTGGTGGTTATTTCAATGGCAATAAAATGCAGACATTTCTATGGCGATCAATAATTTATTCTTCAGTCCCATAACATGGTGTTTATAGAAATCCAATCAATATTATTTTATTACTCATTGGCGGTTATCTTTCTAGCCAAGCATTTCGCGCTGTCATTTTCTTAGTGCCACATAGATTTCCAGAACGTAAACATATTTCAAAATGCGAAAACTAATGAAAATATATCTCCTTTTCCAGCCACATTTCCCCATTTTATTTAACGAAATGATTTTAAATAAAATTCCCTAGATAATGGATGGTGAATGTAGATATATTTATCCTAATATTAAAGTCTGATCTGGGTAAGGAGCTTTAATGGTTGCAAAGTTTTTGGATAGTTCTAGAACAAAAATTACACCTTGAAATATTTATACATATTAAAGATGGAAAAGGTGTGTTTTTTTCCATTTCCGATGAAAAATTATGTATTTTAAAACCGCAAAATGACGAAGTCGGACTTGCTGTCATAAAAATGGCAAAATAAACGTTAAAAAATGCATAGTTGTTGCATTTTTCAATTTGTTTTTACTTTGATATTACAACCGGCTTCTTCGGATTATTGTTATACTAAATGTTAAACTAACTGTTAAAAATTAAATTACGAATACAAACAATATGTGAACCCACATTCTTAATTCAATTTGTGCTAATGGTCCAAGTAGGGAAAATAATTGTGAGTGTTGAATGGTGGCCTTTTCTAAAAGCACTCGGTCGAAAACTTATCCTTAATAACGATTAACGATAAGGGATGGGAAAAACCTACTGGTTTTAACCGAAAACTGTTTTTTTTTTCGGTTATTTTTTAGATGCCAATAACCGGGTGAAAAAACCGGATCGGAAGATAGGGTCGATTTTAGGTTCGATTAGACTAAAATTTAACAAGTTATGAAGCTTTGAATTTCATTATCGTATGCCAATCAACAACAACCGCTTCCTCGAGGCGTCTGTTGGTTGGCGAATTACTGAAAAAGTCTTTATGAACAGATAAATATTGGCCAATGGATTGATTTCTTGTAAAAACAATATTAATAAAAAAAATTGTCTACAAACGGCGTTTTCTTTTTTATAAAAAAAAAACACCTAAAACCGGTTATTTCGAAAACCGGTTATTTTGAGCGGTTATAACCACCAGGTTAAACCGGAGGTGAAAAAAACCTGAATAATTGAAAATCGGTTATTTTCGCAATAACCACCATCCCTATTAGCGATGCTATTTAAGCTGTGGTGGCCTGTTGGCAGCCTGGGCTTCGAGGTAGGAGAATCGCAGGTTGGACACTCGATTCCACCGAAGATCTGCTGTGTGTGATATTGGTGCATGTTCAAACTCTCATCAATGATCAAGCATTTTCACACTGGTGTGATGTGGAGATTAACCCTTTAACTGCGTTTACTTTTTTATATATGTGGTTTATAAACCACACCCGTAGTTAAAAGGGTTAAGAGAGTGTGGTGGCATATGTGCAATCCTCATGTTTGACCACTGACTCTTATAACAAGAACCATGTCAAATAACCTTAATTTAATTTCAAAATTAGGATTTGATTTAACAAATCAAGTCAATCTTTTGAAATTCAAAAGAAACTTGAATGATCGTATTTTGTATGTTTGTATATATCCTTACTACTGATTCTTCGAGAAATGGCACTCAAATCTCTTGCAAGGTGCGTACCTGATAGTATAGAATATGTGCATTCAGTTTTATTATAATTACTAGCTGCGTTGCACGGGCTATCTCGAATAATGCGTCGTTCCCTGGTGAAGAGAAGAAGTTTGGTCACGTGAGGCCTCGGGATCCATATTTTTCGTATGCCCGCCTCCGTTTTATTCAACAAATATTGTCACTAACTTCACCCAACGTAAGACTCCTTTGAATCCTATATTGTTTCATTAAAATTCTGATTACCCGAATATTCAGGCCATTTCATAACGATAAAATACTCCGTTTAATTGTGCATGAGTTTTCTTTATGACTGAAAGAAAATCTCTTAAGCATTCATGAATCGAGATAAAAAAAAATTTTAAAAAGGAAGCTTATACTATGTATTGATTCACGCAGAAACTGTAAGATTTAAATCTGCTGAAATATTGCTCTGTATTTTCATGAATATGATGGATTGTCGTCTGTGCCGCGGTGGGAAAAGGAATATTTTGCTGCGTTTGAGTTACGTAATTGGAATATTTTAGAATTTAAACTTTTATCAAAAGTATAAAAATTTTCACAATTTTCGAAGTTAGGTGATTTGTTTTCGGTCTTATTCTAACGAGAAACATGTTTTCTAATCCACAAATCAGTTCAGTATTATTTTCATACTTTACCTATTTTATTAATTTAATTCCCTTATTAATCATAAATTTAGTCCGTACTAATCATTATTTATTTACTAGTTGGTATACCCGGCGTTCCTCGGGATGAAAATATTTTTCATGTCTACCTTTTAAAATTATAAATAATGCTTTAACGTGAAAAATAGTTTTATATTAAATGATATAATACTCAAAATCCTCTTATTGTGTGCAACTATATTTTTAACCAAAATGAGAATATCAGCTTCACTAAACAATTTTGAAATCTCGTAAATTACAAACTATACCAAACAATTTTTAAAAATTGTCGAAAGCTAATTTTTTTTCCGTAAGTTATTTATAATTTTTTAAAGATGATTCAAAATTTAACTGTACATTGCTAGTAACAGCTCGGAGGCAAATAAATAAAACGATTTAAAATGACGTTTTTATTCAATAGGAGTGACAACACTATAGTTAAAATAATATTTTGTATATATGGAAACATAGTTTTCAATAAAAGACTAATTATTTAATTAAAAAATTAAATTTTAAAAAGTTATTTTATTAAGTAAAAATAAAAGCAAACCGAAGTAAAATTCTCAGGCTGAAATCGGAAGGCAAGTTTTTTTGTTGAAAAACCGCACTACCCATTCGAAGTGGGCGCTGACAAATTTATGACATCGAAAATTAATCAAAAATTAACTATTTAATTAATTGTCACGAGACCTGACGAAAACTTTCCTTGTGTTTCATAGTATTTGTGAGCAAAATTTGAAGAAAATGCCCACCTATCTAATTTTGTGTGCGTGTGAAGCTTCTGTAAATCCAATAACTAATGATACTTCTCTTTCAGTCTCGCACGGTAAAACTAAAATCTTTTTATATCATGTAAAAGCAATGTATTAGGTAAAATCTTGCTCTATTTCTTGCGCTCGGAGATTGTGGTCCATTGAAACCGTGTGCTTCGACTACGCCCACTCATTATTGGATGCTTGAAGAAAATGTTTTGTGTAGTTTGGATTTAAGTGCATCACCAACACATGAACTGGAACCTATAGACTCGGTGTTGGGTGTCTTGCCAACTTGACCAGTAGCATTTGTTATTTGGGGAAGGGGATCTTTCTAGCTTTTCCTTTTTTTGACACCTAAAGAGTTATGGATATAAGCTTCCTCTATGTGCAGCAGCTTGTACTGAGGATGCGGCCACGGAAGCATAGTTTTTATTTAAGTGACAAATTCGCTATTTAAGTAACTACCGAAACTTTCGTTAAAACCTTCTTTATTCTTCATAGTATTTCGTCGCTTAACACCACCTATCTCAATTTTTTGAATTTTCAAATAGGAAGAAAAAAGAATTTTTCGCAACCAATAACGAGTATTTCTGAATTTTCTTTCATATCTGGTAGGAATATGCGGACTCTTGTTCATATCAGATGGTTAAAAAATTCAGAAATATTCGTTGTTGGTTGCGAAAAATTCAGTTTTTTCTTCCTATTTGAAAATTCAAAAAATTGAGATGGGCGTTGTTGCTTGTTAAGCGACGATTTGTGACCAAAATTTGAAGAAAATGTATTCATTAGTTTGTATTTCTGTAGCGTACAAACTATTTAGGCGTTTCCCTTTAATTTATGTAGGTTAAAAATCTATGACTGTGTAAGTCGGTAACATTTTTAACAAACAAAACTAAAGCACATGTCCACTTGTGCCTGCTTAAAATTGATACTGTGTCTGGATGGTGTAAACAAACTCTGATTTATTACTTAGGTTTTTGTTATTTACCTCGAATAATGAAATTCCTATAGCAATACTCTTTTACATTGACGTATTGTAAAATATCAGTAATTCACTAGATTGCCTGGAACAGCTTATATACGGCATCACTGGCGATAATCTTGTATTGGCGACTTTTTGTCGCCTAACAGAACATCGTATCGTTATGTCGCCAAAACAAAATATCGCCAATGGGGTCCTATATTGAAGCTGCTGAAAAAAGTCGCCAAAACAAAATTATCGCCAGTGATTCCGTAAATCAAAGTTGCACCGATTACCTATATTTTATGTAAATTAAAAATTTATTAAGAATTGCTGTAAATATATCAATTAAAGCAGTTTATGCATAATTTAATTTTCTAGACCTTCAGAAGAGTATTTATATACCATTTGAATCTTTCATGAGAATTTTTTTGACTGTTTGCGCATATTTTAGTTTTTATTCTCTCAAAAGCATTTGAGTATATTAATTCTCCAGTTTATATTGACAAATGTTGACTATGAAAATTTTTTAAACACCCAACTTTTAAAATCATTACTTATTCTGAGTGTTGTCCTTTGATCTCCAACCTTACAAAATAAGAATGTATCTTTTCTGTATTCTAATATGTTTTACTTTCAGTTTTCATTTGTTTCTCTTCAGAACATAGTTTATTTTTATTTTGTGCATCATATCAGATTTTATGTCGAAATTCTTAAAATAGTCTTATCTTTAATGCATTAAATTTTAATCACATCAGTGCAATTTTGCTGTTATTTAAGACTGTAAAATGATAGTGTTTTAAGTAAGAAGGTTCACTCTTCTTCTAATTCATTTGTGAAAATTGCATATCGCCGATAAAAATGCGAACTGTGAAATTCTGTATCTGATTTTACAGCATTTTTGATAGTTTGCATTTCTATCGACGATTCATTAATAATTTGTAGTTTAAGATTCAAATACCTTGAATGTAACTCATCTTCCATTTAACTTTAAAATAAAACCTGGAAAATTCGAAAATCCTGTAAGTTAATTCTAAAATTTCTGTGTTTTAAATTTCTTTCATATGTAAGAGTTTTTACACTTGACAGTAAAGGAGGAATTTCTGCAACTACACCTCAGATGTTTTATTGCTCTAATATGATTTTATTGTTACCAACTTTTGTAAGATATATTTATTACATAAATGGCAGAAGAAATTGTTCAATTAAGCTCACATACGTATCGATATTTTATAGATGAACATTTTCTTCTATAGCCCACGTGCCGTATAAATTTAAAAGAAGTGAGATGCTTTTTTTAAAAAAAACAAAATAAAAGAACATTTTTCGAAGTGAAATACAAGGATTTATCTTCATGAGTTATGTGTTATACACAAAAAATATTTTAAATTTCGGTACTAGTCATCAGTTGTATTCTTACAACACTAGCGCTAGCGAAACAGCCAACTAAATAGTACTTAAAGACCAACAAAATAATACACTCGCAAGGGGAGGACACGACTTGGGAAATTCAGTTTGAGATGAGAGTTGGTACATTAATAGTATGCCTTTAGGGTGTTCATCCATTAAAATGCTAAAACGCAATGGACTGCCAATTGGGAGAAAATGACCCTCAAACTTGCGGCATAGCTTGTATACCAGTAAGTTTTCGCTGTTGTTGAAGCGCGAATAGCATGGTCAGTATAGTACCTTTTGCCCAGGTTTCGATCCCTCCTCCGTTTCCTTTTTTCAAAATATTTTTTAAAAAATAATATTTAATTAAATTAAAAATTTATAAACATTTTTTATTAAAATATTAATAATATTTAAGCATTAAATAATTTAATTTTTAAACAGTTAAATAATCATAAAAGCAATATTAATGATGTTAAACAATAAGTATAATTACTATTATCATTATCTGCCATTAAAGGTTTTGAATTATCCTATTAAAGTAATTACAAAATTTCCTATCTAGCCTTACGAAACTGGTTTTAATCGAGAAAGAATGTATTTATAATTATTTAACTGTTTAAAAATTAAATTGTAACTTTAATTCAAGTATCATATAAACAGTAATTTTTCAATCAAATGATTAATATTTTAAATTAAACATTTATAAATTGTTAATTTAATTTGAAGTTATTAATTTCAAAAATTATTTACAAAAGTAAAAAATAATTATGAATACAAATTTAACGGTGCTAAAGAACAACTAATAATAGTTACTCTCATTAGATAATTATAATAGTGCTCTCATCGTAAAATAATTTTGTAAAGATTTTTTTCCTTTGTAAATTTTTGAAATTTTTCGACATACAAGAATATCTTATAAAAACATTAAAAATAAAAGAATATTTTGACATATTGCATAATTAATAAATGGTGTACGCTTATTTTAAAGATATATTGGAAAATAAACTTCAGATTTCGGAACGTATTTCTCTGTATCCAAAAGTTTCACGGCTGCTCTCTCTTTCTCGGTCAAAACCGGTTCCGTAAAGAAGATTTTCACTTGAACGGAAATTTTGTAATTACTTTAACGAAATCATTCAAAAATTTTATTGACATATAATGATAATAGTAATTATACTTATTGTCATTAATGTTGTTTTCATGATTATTTAACTGTTGAAAACTTAAATTATGACTATGATTCATATATCATGTGAATAAAAATTTAATGCTTAAAAATTATTAATATTTTAATAAAAGATGTTTATAATTTTTTTTATTTAATTAAAATACTAATTTTTAAAAAACTCAAAAAAGGAAACGGAGGCGGGATCGAACCCTGGGCAAAAGGTTAGCACGCTAGTACTATACTGACCATGCTACTCGCACTTCAACAACGGTGACAACTTACTTTTATATAAGCTATGCCAAAAGTTTGAGGGACATTTTCTCCCAAATGTCTGGCCATTACGCTTTAGCATTTTAATGGATGATCACCCTAAAGGTATACTATTAATATACCAAGTGTAATCCCGAACTGAATTTCCCAAGTCGTGCCCTCCCCTTGTCAGTTTAATCTTTTATTACTTATTTAATCTATCCCGGGGGGCAACGCGAAGACACGGATATGAGAGGCCGCCAGATAAATAAGCGGGCATTCGCTTCCCATGGGGCTATAGTAATGGGGGGGACTTGGATCCTCCCTCCAGTGATAGGGGCCATGTTCGGTGATGGCTACTAGGACTCCGGCCTTAATACTCTAACTATTGCATTAGCTGTCGTTCAGAGGACCTGGACGCTAAGGCAGGGCGGGGGTGATCCAGTTTTCTGGTTACTCATTTAATCTTTGAAGCACGATTTGGTACCACCTGTTATCATAAACCGTTAAAATCACATATTTGATCACACATTTTTTAATCACACGTTTCACATATTTGATCACAGACATATTTTTAATCGAACGTTTCACTTATTTTTGAAACCTGGCTGAGTTAAGATAGGGCGATAAGCCGTATATGACTTTGGTAGCGAATGTGCTAATCAGCTATTATTTTTCTTAGATATGAATTAGATTGATTTCACAAATTAATTTTGTAATTAAAATGCTATTTTCCCAGAATTGAATTAAAGTTTTATGTTGGTCAGCGTTAATTTTTGTCATTTTGAAAGACCAGAAAGAAAAGTAACCGAGGAATTCGTAGATTAAATTATAAACGCAAAGAATGTAAATAAATGAATTTTTAACTGGTAATATTCAGAATTTTTTGTTAGATAATGATTGGTAAATCACTGAAGACTTGCTCTCTGAATTTAATTACAAAACTAAATGAATATTTTATTGAAAATATTTCTTCTGTTTTAATAAACTGTATCTCTCTGCATGCTGTTGCTGTCTTATTGTATATATTTTTCTTTTAATCTTTTATTAAGTGCTACCAAAGTAATTTTCGGTAATTTTTTATCTCGACGCAGGTTAAATGACACATAAAATATATGTTGTCGATGGATAAATGCTTTATCAATTAATGAAATTTGCTTGTGTTTATCTGTAAACTTAATAAAATAATGTCTAGTGACAAAATTTAAGCTTTATTTTATGTATAGTTAATATATTGAAAAATCAGTAATTAAGCTGTCTGAGAAAAGTCGCCTTTTAAGAGTGAAACAAATTTTTTCACGAATTTTTATTTTCTGAATGTTTAATGAGTTTATATTAATTATTTTTATCTTCAACGGATGAATGTGTTTCCCTTGTCAACAAATTTTATTCTGTTATCCATGAACTTAAATGAAATATTGATGCAAATTTTATTTTGTTATCCATGAACTTAAATGAAATATTGATAAAGTTTAATTTTTTTACTTTATGAGCATATAATATAGTTGTAAACTAGTAAGAAAATTATGCTAAGCTAGTTCTGTTTAATTACACTTTTGTTAAAAGTAAAGAATTTTTTTTTATTTCCCTACTTGTTAGTACTGCATGTAATTTCATGTTTTATATATGGATATTTTAAGGACATCTCGTCGCTTTCTTTTGGTTGGGGATATTCATAAAATTTATTTTGTTTTGTCTTCTACGTTACTAGAAAGAGAAAATAAATTTCCTATTAACTTTATATGTTACCAATAGTTATGGAATTCTTTCTAACTTAAAGTGAAGAATCCAAACTGTGAGCTCCATGATTTATATTTATTTTATAAATAAATAAATCTACCTTTTATCTGGACGATTACGCTTTTTTCCAGTCTTTTTTTACCACTTATTGTGCGAAAATAATAAGATTATTTGTATTAATTTTATAATCTAACTTAATCTCAGAATTCTTATTAACTTCAAGTAGTTCCAGTAATAAAAAATAAAAAAATCTCAATACGTATACATTTTATATCAAGTGGAAAAAAATTAATTTTTATCTTGTATGTACCGAAAGGTTATTATAAGATGTGTTCGATGGCGTGTAATCAGGGAAATTTTTTGCTGTATCGCTAAAAGTATAGCATCAAAAAACACAAGTGCATTAATTAGTTCTTAAATAATGTAGAGGAAAACGCTAGTATCTAAAAATATTCGACTTCCCTTTTAATTATTTCAAATTACCCACGAATCCGAATGTAACAAAATATGTGCAGAATTTAAGGGAATTATTTTGCTGTTTCCTACAACAGTTCCTGATAGTTGAAATAAGTTTTAGAATAAATAATTCATCGATTTGAGAGTTGCAAAACCTATCATTAAACGGACATTGGAAACAAAAATGCATTAAAAATTTGCGTTCAGTATTACTTGGTAACATGTTTCTTTAAAACTAATAATTCATAAAGCCATTCAAAGCATTGTAAACACCAAAAATTCTACTAAGAGCGACCATATTTCCGCTTTTTCCTCTTTTTTTTTAAAAAAAATTAATGGACATTTTAGTCATTTTCTACGCAAGTTTAGGAAGTGTCAGATGTCTCCAGAAGAACAATGCCAATGAATGATTATGCTTGCTGAAAATGTCGTTACTTTTATTAATATCTAAGCGGCTTTATTAAAGGCACAGAGCTTCATTGTGTTCTTTCACTTTTAAAATTCAAATGCATATATATATATATATATAAACTATAGCCTCTCGTACCGGTGGTTGAGAAAATGAAATTCATTTTCATGAAACAGTTATCTATCTACATTTGTGTCACTGAATAATATTTTTTGTTTGGTGTATTTTTTTATGCTTCATTCTTTGGATAGGTTATTGTTTCCAAAATAATGAAAACTGGCGTTTTAAATAATTGGTTCGAAGCATAGGATTAAAATTCAAGAGAAAATTTATAACTTTGCCTTTTATTCGAGCTTGCTTGTGCTTTTTAAAAGTTATGTCATTTGCTTGTTTTCTGAACATTTATTTTTAAAATCTAAATTATTTTACATTTCATTTGTGTCTTAAATAATACGTTCCACGAAACTTTTAATATTGTTTACGTTTTAATAATTGAGGGTAACATTTATTTGATATCTAATACAGTGAACATTTTACTCTCTCCACCGATTGTTGGTCAATGAAAAAAGTTTTCATTGACCAACAAAATATGAATATTTAACAATAAAAAATGAGAAATAACAAAAATTTTCATTTTATTCTTGTATAAGGAACAATAAAAAATGTTTCAATTCAAGTAGTTTCAAAAAATGTTTCAATTAGATTTTTTTATTATTATTATTATTGCTTAGATGTATTCTAGAAATGCAGAGAAGTGTTACCAAGTATTCGCAAGCCTTAGTTTAGGACCGGATCCGATGTGTATTCCTATAAGATTTATTTATAGTTGTCTGTTTTAAAGAATATCTCTTGAAATATATACACGTGCGACAAAGCAATTGAGGATTACTGGATTTTAGGATTTTATCATGCATAGTAAATAGCTGTTTTTTAATTAGATAGTTCTTTGAATTTTTTATGGCAATTAACGTATTATTAAGAGAAGAAAAAAATTCGTTAATCGCTGTAATTTATTCTGTAGTTAAAGTTACGTCTGTTAATATACCGAGCTAATGCAAAAATTAAGAATGTGGATTAGGTGAAATGATTTCTAAAGTCCTTTTTTCTTATCGGAGGTAATGAAAAATTTCTGTTTTTTTGTAAACATTATTTTCCTTTAAGCTTTTGTTTTCCTTTTTTCCGATAGCTAAATAATCTTACTTTTTCCTAATTAACTGTTGTCTCATTAAAACCTGGTGTGGGAAATTAAATAATGCGCACTCTTCTAAAATTATACTTCGAATTAAAATCCTTGGCCTATTTGTGTAACTTTTATTACGAAAAATTTTAATTTTGAATAGCATATTTTAATTATAATTTCATTAGTGGTTGTAAAATTATTCGATCTGTATCTTTTTCCCTGATGTTTACAATTAGTGCGTATTTCGCTTTTGTTATTTCAAAATTAGAAAATACTTTATTTCACAGATAACGTTTTTTATTTGTTCGTGAACTTCAGTTTGAAAATAATTACTATTTTCCAATAAAAATATTTAATTACATTGATTAAAAGTTCAAAATAAAAATATTTATTCCGTCAATAGCGATGGGTATTACTTTTATTGGATATCTTATTGATTATTTTTTTACTTAAATATTTTTTATATGACATTTTTTTGTTGAAAAATAACTTCCGATAGAATAACCTTATTATTTATTTCAATTTAGTTCATTAATTTTCTTCACTCCCTCGTATGATATTTTTTGTTAAATATATTACTGTAAAGAAAAAGAAATGGGAATGTTTTGAAATATATGGATTAAATAATAAATACATTCATAAGAGGTAAACAGGGAATTCTTATTGATTTTTTACTTTAATTAATATTTTTACGTGACATTTCTGTTAAAGAGTAATTTCTGATGATATTCGTTATGATTTATTTAAATCTAGTTCATTAAATGTCTTCCTTCCGCAGTGTGATAAACCTTCTTTTTTGTTTTAAGTTCAGAATATTTAAAATAAATTGACCGGTGTGCAAAAATGGTTGCTTTAAATATCGACTTCGACTATCACGTTTATGTAACACGTGATGATCTATTACTAAAATTACTACTAAAGTCACATTACAACATGGAAATATATTCGTTTTTATACCGTAATGGAATAACATATTGACCCTTATTTATGTACAGATTACGACCAAACGTTACTTTTTTACTAAAATTTAAGAAAAATTCAGTGAGAAGTCAAATTATCATTGTTGTGAAATATTTACATTCGTAGTATTGAAATTTCTTCAGTATTTAAATTTTATCTTTTCTAAGATAATGAAACCTTTCACTGACAATAACTTCCATAATCTGAGTATGGTTTTCCATGCTCTTAAGTACTTGGAAATAACAAAAGGCAGCTACAGTTTATCACCTTTAATGCGAAACCAAATCCGTGCACTGTCTTGAGTCTCAGTGAGTGGGTGACTTGGGTCTTTTTGATATACCTTAGAGCCAACACGCCTTTCCGTAGAAAGTCGAGTGAAAAACCACATTTGGGTAATTTGTGAGGATAAAAGTCTTCCATAATCTGTGATAGTTATTGTAATTATTTTGCTCAGAAACATGTGTTCTAAACACATGATTTTTTTTGAATTTCTAACAAATTTAATTTTTTTTTTGGCATAAGTATAAGCATTTGTTTCATGAGAAGATAACAGGAATCGGAAAAATATGCGACAAATAAGATAAGTACCTGATGAAACATAGGAAAGGTTGAGAACATACAGCTGTATTAATAGTACTGTTTCAACATTTTGTCCTTATATGATGGGACGACCATTATCTGTCATATTTCAAGTGAGGAAATACGAAATTTATCCCATCGGAATTCTGATGGAACCATTCCCCTTCGAAGCCTGCAGTGTCAGGCAGGGGCCTTTCCCGGTTAAATTTCTCTTCAAACGTCCTCACCACCTTGATGTGGTGTTTGGGAAATGGGATGCCGACTCGGGTTTCGTCCTTATTCCATGCATTCGTCCCAGAAATCTCTATAGCGTCAGAACATGATGTTAATGCTATGAATCAAATCAAACGGACTATTAAAACTGTTTTTGCTTCGCGAGTTTTTCTTTTCATATGTAAATACTCATTTTTCATTGTTTTTATAATTTTCACATGCATTTAGTCGATGTTTAATCACTGTATGAAAATCTCTTTTTTTGTTCGATAAAGTTTCTACGCACACCCACCCAAACTGCAAACCGGAGATTTTTATCTCTGGTGTCAGGGGTGTATCGTAGTGGAAAGTGAAGTAGGTGCATGCGATATTCTCTTTTTATACCTCGAGAATTAAAAATGCATTGAAATAAATAGTATAGCGCACAAACAAAACTGAGAAGTGTATTTCCTTAAAAATTATTTCTTTATAAAAATTTTCAATGATTTACTGCTTTTAATTATTTTGTTTACGTTAAAATTGTTGTGATGTTTCTTCAAAAATATTTTCACAATCAATAAGAAGTCGGATATTAACAGCTTAGCTTGATTTCTTTGCACTGCAATATTCACAGACTTTGTCTTTTAGTTTTGATTAATCTCAACGTGAAGTGCCATAAGTAATGTTGGAAGCCCATATATTTTCCTGCCTAACTCGCATCTGCCGTGCATTATTAAATCAGGGTGAATTAAGTTCTTCTGCAACAGCTTATAACTCAAGCGAACAACGTTCATAAATGATGAATATATGACGTCTTCAAATGATTAATAGTGTTTCTCCCGCCAAAATGATTTACATTTGTGTTTTTTGGTTTAATTACTTTTTCAGAAAATGTTGACTTCTAATTTTTAAAATCAGTCGCTATAAATCGATCGAATAGCACTAGCAACTTGTATTTGCGCATTGGGAAAAAAATTACGATTTCCATCTTTCAGGAAATACACTTATTTCTTTTATAATCTTTTTTCCTCGCAAGATTCTTGAAAACTCAATTCGGATTTCCAGCTATTCATTTTTTTGGATAAGAATAAGATTTTTAAAAATATATATATATACATCCATGTATGGATCTTTTCTTCTAAATTTTTTTACTTCTCTGGAATTTCTCCCATTGAATTGCGTTCGACGTTATTTTAAAATCTCATTCATCATTTTAAATCAATAAGATTTCGGACAGAATGAAATGAAGAAGAGCAAATACCTTAATTCTAACTGTTGTCCGTCTGTTCCCAGAATTCTGCGCCGCTCTCAAAACATGATTATAATTTAATAAAGTCGAGATTTTTCATATTGACTTGTAGATTTAAGCAGACAAATGTGTTGAAAAGAAATGAATTTAGGAGAAGGTAAATATCTATTAAACACACCCTCCGAAAAAGTCACTTAAATGCATTAATAAAAATAACGTCAATTTCCATTTTCTTTTCATGGAATAGGATTTCTTTCCTTATTTATGTATTTTCTTCCATTCATTTCTTGAGAGCGTAATTCAAACTTTAGGATACTTAATACCGACGGAAAAGAAAGTTTTTCTTTCTTCTCATCTTCCAATTCTTTGAAGAGTTTCCTTCCGCCAGCATGAAATTCAAATGACATTGTAAAAGCCAAAAATAAAAGCGGCATATTTCGAGTGCATGCAGAGGCGAATAAATATGCTGCGAGTGCAGTTGACAAACTGCCGCATTAGCATACGTGACGGACCAGTCATTCAAAAATGATGCTGTTTGTTGAGAATTTAATATCGCAAATTCGTATCTTGTATGGATATATATGTTTTATCTTCAAATTACTTCTGCTCGCCACCATAATCTCGAACTTGCTTTTGGGACGCCGATGTTTGTTTTGTTTATTGAGACGAATGGGACTTTCTTTAGGCCCTGATGTTTGATAAATATTGTTTAAAATAGAATCCCGAATGAAAAGTTATCAATTCGTTTTCCCTGCCGAGGGATTTTCAGTTTGTCATGGGCCATCTTTCCCTATTTCACGGGCTGCAGAGGTGAATAATTACTCGGTAAAGGGAGAATTAAATTACCCCTGGTAATTTATGAGTCTAATAAAGAGCAATGAATTTTGAAAGAAGCTTGTTTGGAAGCACACTACTTTTTCTTCTGCAGTGACAAAGCAAGAGCATATACAATGTGTTATTTCGGATGAAAATGCCTTTTGTTGATTTACTTTTCTGTGAGTGTCATTTGTTACTCGAAGAAGATAAATGAAGTGAAATGAAAATGTGCGCATGGGTATCTAAATCATCTCGAGTTGCATAAGTAATGCAAGCTTTTCGAACTGTGTTTGGAAAAAGATATATTAAATTAATCCTTCAAAAAAAGTAAAAAAAGGCACTATTTTTTGTAATCTGCGCACTATAAAAGAATTTGATAAATTTCATGTAAAGCATTTTTTGTAATTCTAAAAACTTTGAATCTAACTAAAATTGGAATAGAGAGCCTTTTGATGGTACGCTAAGTTGATATATTTTTTTCTATTTAGTTATTTACAGAGCATCTTAGCGCTTTTGTTCAGTTGAACTGTTGGTGTTTTAGCGTTTCAATAATATCCAAAAAATGCCTAACTTAACTCATTTTCAAACGATTGTCTTTAAAATAAGAACTAGATTTCAATGGAACTCCAAGTTATTTTAAAAATCATAAAATTATTTTTACTTAAAACAGTAAACTTTTTTGTTGTTGTTTGTCATCGAATTATAGATTTCAAGTTTTGCGTTAATTCAGATTCTACTTTTTTTTAATCGAACACTATTTTATTTGATAAACAAATCATAACATACACGGAAAATTTATCAATAAGTTTTTTGTTAAAAAGCACAGAATTTCATTGAGTATGAAATATATTGAAAAAATGTCTTTCTATATCGTAGCGACTTTCTGGAATTAGTTTTTCCAATAACATCCAGAAGTTTAATGATGACCTGTCACTTTCTAGGGATTTTGAAAAGTTAAATCAGCTGCAGCTGCTTTGAAAAATGCTGTTTGCTCTGTTTCTCGTTCCAAGAAGCTCTGAAGTATAGATATCGTCATGATGATTCGTAAAATGACGATGATCATGAGATAGAAATATGAAAATGATCTTTAGATTGGTTAAAAATGTCGGAAGAAACGGAATTTTTCTTTCCGGTTTTTATTTTATGCACGAAATCATATCATTACGAAATTCATATCAACCCCCTAAAAGGACTTCAGTGGGTTAAATATGTCTCCCTTTCCATGGTTTAGTTAATGAATGCACTAACATGCAACAAGAAATAAAGTAAAAAAATATAAAATTTTGAACAGTGATAAAAATTCCATAGCACACTCATGCCAAACAAATCAATACATAAACTACGCTTTATTTAATAGTTCTTTAGTAGCAGTAAATATACTGAAGTACACCAATAAATCAATTCAAATGGCGATAAAATGGGATCCGAAACTTTAAACTAACTCCTTCTTTTTATCTATTAGCACCGTTTCTGTGGACTTGAGTGGCTCAACTGAAGCACGGTTCGGTTCGTGGAACAAAAATGCTCGGCTGGATTAAATAGATCGGATATCCCCAACTCTGTCGTTTATCCTGAGCAGAACTCCTCTTTAAAGCGAGCACTGGAAGCAAAACTGATCTTCCAGTGGTTAAACTCCTACTCCATTGACTGGATCTGCAAACAAATGATGATAGTTTGAAGGATACTCTATTACCATTGGCGCTATTTACCTTTGATGCTTGTGCGCTCAGCTGTCGTCGCAGAATTGAAATGCAGAAGAGATTCTGTTTCCGCTCTCTGAATAGTGAAATTTCATCCATCTTTGCACCATTTCGTCAGCAGTCAATTTCGCAGGACAACTGGTCTATGTCTGCGGCGTCAGTCATTAATAAATATCTCCCCACAGTTATCTTTGATCAAGTTTACCCCATATTTAAGTGTTGTGAACATATATAAAGGTGTTTAAGAATATTTCACTGGAATTTTTTATTGATAAAAATGCTAAGTTGAAATATGATATGGAGAAATGCTGAAATTTAGTCCAGATCTTTTGATGTGATATTATTTATTTTTAAAGAATTATTGTGAGCCAATGCACTATTTGAAAAATTTTCTTTAGCCTATTAATTTTCTATGCAGTCATTTGTGGAAAAATGAATATTAAAAGCATTTCAATATGTTCGTAGTTAAAGTGGTAAAAAAATGACAGTCGAGACAGAGATTTCAATATAATGTTCATCGTTAAAGTGATAAAAAAAGTGACAGTCGAGACATTGATTTCAATAAAAATTCATTTTTTAAAACTAAAAAAATTCATTTTTAATATATTCTCTAAATTTTTCTATAAAATTAGTCTTTCGTTTTTTTTTTTTCTCTTTCTTTCTTAAGTTACCGATTCCCACACATAACTTTTCTCAAATGCTCCAAATGTGCGCAGAAAGAAAAAGAAATAACTATGAAAAAATACCGCGATTATGTGTAAAGTCGGGCGCTTTATATACTTTCTATTTCCATGATTCTGCATATTTTAGGAACAGCGAGAATTGTCAAATAAGAACTGAATAAAAGCTTTTAAATTCGGAACTAAATCAACAAGAAATCTCGAATTTCTTCCACATGATACGTGCCATTAATCTCATTCCCACTCTATTTTACTGTCTCCAGTGGCCCTTAACTTAAAAAAAGAAAAGCAGATGAACTCGGTTGATTTTTCTCGCTGTATCTGATATCATCTGCTTTGCGAGTTTCTTCTTACAAATTTATGGCTAGAATCCTGTTGCCTTTCAACGATAGCAAGATAGGATCTAGAACAAGTTTTGGCGCTGTATATTATTGTTTTCATTGGAATAAGGTGATGTGAGAATTTCTTATCATTTTCCAGAGCAAGCCAGCGAGATGTCGCGATAGAAAGCCAAAGAGAATCCGTGGTCTCTTCGTAGGAGGGATCTTAAACAATGCATTCATTAAATTCTTGCTTTGATTTTAAAGAAGCTGGAAAATATCTTTTAAGTGAATTATGCAATTCGTCTCGTACTTCATCCGCTTGAATATGATTGTGTAGAAACTAAAACAGTATAACCTTGTTATTTCGAATCTTGTCAAGTGACAAAAGCATACAGATTTATGAGCATAAAGTTCGTCTCGTACTTCATCCTCTTGAATATGATTGTGTAGAAACTAAAACAGTA